>PVKE010027080.1:11248-21952 GCA_004027555.1 Craseonycteris thonglongyai | reverse complement strand
CCAGTCTGTGTTAAAATTATAGGTTCGTTTTCTCTTATTTGGTCCACTCATTTTAGGACTAAAAAAATAAAAATAAAAATAGTTATAGAACTACAATATCATATCAAATTGCCACCATAATAATAGATTACCTACCTCGCTTTTAGTTCATTTAAAATCGAATATATCAAAACACTGTGATCCTAGCTAACAGTCACGATCGATCAGTCTAGCAACCGCAATCAAAATGGCAACTTCGCATCTCCCGATTGGGTGGAGGAGAGTCTAAAGAGTGCAGCGGCTACACAAGACGCGACATGTACAAAGGCGAAAGCTAGGGAAAAACTTATACATATGATATCGCAAACATACCAATGAATATAATAAGCCTGTGTAGATACTCAAACAATATTTTAAAATTCTAACAAATGTATAAAAATAAATTATAGTTTTACTTAGTGTTTATGAAAAACTTCTGAACTTCTGATGCAGTCAAATAATGGCGTTCACACACAAATCGGGCTGTGGGCCCCATGGCGCCCACGGGCATGGGGTTGGGAATCCCTGATCTACAGGGTCAGCAGAAGTAGCCACCAGAGTCATTCTTCACATCCTGGATCCTTAAGCTCAATTGTGTTGATTGCACAATTCCAGGGGTCACCATTTCTTTATTGGTCACAACCATGAGTCCAATCTACCTCCACATAGCTCTCAATTCTCTTTTCTCCTCTTAGTTCTTACCACCCTTGCTTGGCTTAGGTCCTCATCAGCTTTTGATATTCAATAGCCTCTTAACTGGGCTCTTCATCTTTAATCAATTCTCTACTCTATAATTAGAATTATCTTTCTAAAACCCATTCTGATAATGTTATTTCTCTGTTTAATAATCATTGGTATCTCTTGACTGGCATCAAAATAAAGGTTAAACTACTTAGCAGGAATAAAAGCCCATTACATTCTGCCATTGACCTAATTTTCTAGCTCAAATCCTATTCCCCTCAACCTGGAGAAACACTTTCCAGTCACAAATCATCTATATTTCTTGCACATTCTGTTCTCGGTATGTAAAATGTTTTCCCACACTTTCTCCTTTCTAGGTTGGGAAATTGTTGCGAATCATTAAAACCCAATTGACAGTCATTTCTTCTCTGAGGTCTTCAAAAACAATCTCATTGGTCTATTCCAGTGGTTCTCAACACTGACTGCTCATTATAATCATCTGGGGTGGGCTTTTTAAAAATGCTGAAACCCAGCTTCCACCCATGGAAAATTCTAATTTTGTTGTCTAGAATGAATGTGAGCACAGAAATGTTTCAAGTGTTCCCCCAGAGCATTCTAATGTGCTAGGTACTGAAGACATAAAAATGAAAAGAACAGTATGGAGTTTCTGACTTCAAGAAGTTTGCTGGAGAGAAAACAAGTTAGTTAATTGTCATTTTCAATAGGAAGAAATCTATATAAAGTGAAATAATATACATGTAGACCAAATAGAGGTGGGAAGAAAGGTATGCCAGGAAGAAAGCCCTGGTGATGGCTCCTACGACATAAATCACCCAAATATTTGATAATTTAAAAAAAATTGCTTTCAGAATCCTGCCAAGCCCTGGACAATAGTTCAAATCAACTAATCTGTAAATTAATCATTGTAAACAACACAACAATGGAGCCATTCTGTAATCAATCACCATTATAACTTTAATGCTCAGAACAATACTTGGCACATAGTAGATATTCAAAAATACTTGTTAAATAAATTAATGGCCAAGAGTAGCATACACGCACATGCACACATATATTTTAAGATTTACTTTACTGTTTGAGAGAAGAATAAGAGAGTGAGGGCAGGGTTTGGGGAAGAACCCAGAGCAGTCTCCATAGTTGTACATCACTAGTTGTGACATGTTTTCATTCCACACAGGTGGATGTGGGCCACGCAGGTTGAGAACTGAACTGAGTGCCTCCTGCATGGGAGGCAGCAACCCTTGCCACTAAGGTATCCTGGCTTTTACCAGTTGCACCACAGTTCAGCACATAGGGCTTCAGAGGCTGGGACGAGAATCAAACCTTGGAGTCTGTGACTGAGAAGCAAATACTTGACTGCTGAGACCCTCGGCACCCCTAACAGTAGCCTTTAAACTTTGTTTTCTTTTTTTTTTTTTAAGATTTATTTTATTGATTTTTGACAGAGAGAAACAGAGACAGAGAGAGACAGAGAGAAAGGGGGAGGACCCAGAACAGTCTTCATAGTTGACATTAGTTTTCCGTATAGTTTCACTCCACAGGTGGGCACAAGGCTGCGTAGGGCAGGAACTGGGCCGGGAGCCTCCCACATAGGCCCTGGCAAGAACTGAACTGGGGGCACTCCCCAGTTCAGCATGTGGGTCCGCATGGGCCGGGACCGGGATTCGATCCTCGGTCCTCGGGGCTTCAAAGCGAGCGCTTTACCCGCTGAGCCATCCCAGCTTTCCCTAAACTTTGTTTTCTTAAGAAACAAATTTAGGGGAAGCCGGGACGGCTCAGCGGGTTGAGCGCTCGCTTTGAAGCCCGGAGGACCGAGGATCAAATCCCGGCTCCGGCCCAGGCGGACCCACGTGCTGAACTGGGGAGTTCCCACAGTTCGGTTCTCTAGCTGTCTCTGTCTCTATCTCTCTCTCTTTCTGTCAAAAGTAAAATAAAAATACATATGCACTGAAGATAAAATAATTACTCTCTATAAATATAAAAGATATCTTAAAAAAAACAAAAAACAAAAAACAAATTTAGGGGACACCAGGATGGCTCCTCAGGTTAAGTGCTCGCTTTGCAGCCCTGGGGACTAAGGATCGAATCCCAGCCCCTTCCCATGCAGACCCATATGCTGAACTGGGGTGTGATACCCATGCGGGAGGCCCCCAGCCCAGTTCCCACCCTGTACAACCCCCGCCCACCTGTGTGGAATGAAACCATGTTGAAAACTGATGACATACAATTATGGAGACCGCTCTGGGCCCTCCTCCTCTCTGTCTCTCTATGCCTCTGTCTCTCTCTCTCTGTCTCTGTCAAAAACAATTAAAAAATGAAACAAATTTATGATTAATATTGATGGTGGTTGCAAATTAAAAATAAGTTGTATTTTTGATATCAAAGAGTTTGACAGATAAAGCTTATATGTGTGTTCTACTTCTTAGAGGAGACAGGTAATTTAAAATTAAACTGAGAAAAAAAAAATACTGACAAAGCAGTTCACTTTCAGTAATCTGGGTTTTCCCAAATAGTGACACAAGAACCAGTCATTTTGAATCGGACTGTTGAGTTCCTCTTCAAAAATATGAAATGTAGGTCAGGGCTTTGCTGACATTTCCATTTGCCTCATAGCTGAAAATCTGCAGTGAACATTGTCAGGCAGGCAGTGGGGAAAGAAGACATGACGCAGACCACCGGGTAGCAGCCTGGCTCTGAAGTAGAATTATGTGCTTCAAGCAGATTGAAAGGTAAAGAAAAAAATGATCATCCAAATATTTTAAAACAGCTCTATTTACTTTTGGAACTAGAGGGGCAAAGTTATTTTCTCTTATATGTTCTTGTGATACTTCGCACAGTGGTTACTGATGAAAGTTGAATGTAAAATATTGTCTGATATCACATCACTTTAAATAATAATATTGTGTCTGTTCTATTAGGTGAGCAGTTAAGTTCTAACTAGGAGCAGTTTAGGGTTTGTTTAGCTTATTATTGATGAAGAGGGGATCTACTATTGTTAATAAATTATGAAAGGCATCTCTATATTAATTAGTTATTAGAACCTCAGTTTTTAGAAATGTTAGATATTTTATGCTATGTAATGAATCATGAGATTTCCTGTTTTATATCAAAGGTGCAGATTTTATTAAACAAATAAGAATAAGTGAGTAATGCTGATTATTGAATAACTGAATTATTAATGGTATAAGAAACTAATTAGCTGAATACTGTAACTCCAGTTATTAACTAATTGCGATATTATTTAGATTTTCTATGGTGTGTTTCTTTTGTGCTCTCCACAGATGGACGGGCTTTCTGTAAGTTTAACTGGCGATAATACATACTCCTTTGTCTAACTTCATCTTTCTTCATTTTGAATACCTTTTCACTGGAAATTTTGAAATTTTTGGTTTTACCAAAGTTTGACTCATCAAAAACTGATATTTCTGGAGCTTGAATGGTGCATAATCTGGTCAGGAGAAAAATTCATTATCAGGAGCTAGATCAGAAAAAGATTTCTGGTGAGAGAGACTAGATTGGGCAGAATTATATCAAAGGTCAAAATGTCCTACTTAAGTAATTAATAGTGATTTTTGAGGGGTATAAAATTCCATTCTGGGGAAGCCGGGATGGCTCAGTGGGTTGAGCGCTCACTTTGCAGCGCTGGGGACCGAGGATGGAGTCCCGGCCCCGGACCGTGTGGAACCATGTGCTCGACTGGGAGCTCCCCCAGTTCAGTTCTCTCTCTGTCTCTGTCTCTGTATCTCTCTCTGTCAAAATAAATAAATTAATTAATTAAAAAAAAATTCCATTCTTTTGCTTGTTTTATTTCTCAACCTATATTATACCTCCTTACACAACAGTGGCTGTCCTTTACTGTTACTTTCTCCCTCTTTTCTTCCCTCCCTCCCGTCCCTTCTTCTTTCCCTCCTTCCTTCCTTCCTTCCTTCCTTCCTTCCATCCTTCCTTTCTTCCTTCCTTTTTTCCTTCTTTTCTTCCTAATCAAAGGTTCTCATAAAAGACAATGATAACTGTTAGGAAAAAGTATAACGCCTTTTCTTATTTTATTGCTATTTTATTAAAATATTACAATTTAACCTTTTTTTGTATTTTTTCTAGAGAGGAACAAAGAGCTTTTTCCTGCTTTCAGGCATGAATCAGGTCACAATTCAATGGGATGTGATAATAGTTCTTTATATATTCTTCAGTTGGTGTCATGGAGGTACAGTATTTTGAATACCTACTGTTATCTTTTATTCAAACGAAGTATTGAGTGTTTATTAATGGTTTCAAGGCATTATGCTAGAATTTCTGAAAATTCAAAAATTGTTATATTGGAAAAAATTACATGTATATAAAAAATTATATGGAATGAAATTAAGAAGTACAACCTTACTCCTAATACAGGATTCCTTTCTCAAACTTCCCTAATAGACAAACGTTTCTCATATGTAAGCATTTCCATGAAGGAGTTTATTACTTTGAGCTGGTGTCTTCTATCTTTGAACAATTATAAATGTTATCTGATAACCCATCAAACACTTAACTTTAATTTGATTCCACAAACCATTTGTTGATGCTTACTCTATGTCAAGCCTTTTATTCCTGAAAACAACTTTTTGCAATAATATTATGTGCTATTATTATTCCTATTTTATAACTCATGCAACTATCTATCATGATGACAGACACAAGCAACTTTGAGGAATCCAGGAAGGGGATTGATTAGCATTTGAGAGTTTAGAAGTTCAGGCAGGGCAGATATTGGCATTTGAGAGTTCTCACTGGAAGCAATAGTATCCTGGGTAAGTGGTGGGGATTCACTTACTGGGAGATTGCAACACCAAAGCTGGGTTCTAGACTTTAAAGAAAACTTTGCAGATGCTACAAGTTGCTCAGAGTAGTGACCAGCGCTAAACTGTGTTCTACAGGTCGGGACACAATTATATCAGAGATATAGAGGTATTAATAGCTTCAACAGAACTAGCATCTCTCCAGCAGGATATTGGGCACTTCCAGAGTCAGACCAACACTATCCAAGAAGATTTTGGGAAAATAAGGCACAAATTACTTTCTCCAACTTCTTGAAAAATGCAATAACAAGTAGGACTTGTTTTTAAAATCATTTAATTCATGGCAAAAAATAAAATTTAAATGCAATAGCATGTTTCTGAATCTTCTGTTTTAATGTTTGCATGGAATTCATTATTTTAATCTACTTATTTTCAGGAATTACAAATATAAACTGCTCTGGCCACATCTGGGTAGAACCAGCCACAATTTTTAAGATGGGTATGAATATTTCTATATATTGCCAAGCAGCAGTTAAGAACTGTCAGCCAAGAAAATTTTATTTTTATAAAAATGGCATCAAAGAAAGATTTCAAATCACAAGGATTAATAAGACAACAGCTCAGCTTTGGTACAACAATTTTCTGGAACCACATGCCTCTATATATTGCACTGCTGAATGTCCCGGATATTTTCAAGAGACATTGATATGTGGAAAAGACATTTCTTCTGGATGTAAGTGTTGCGGTACATGCAAAATCCCAGTGAAAGCTGATCTAACAATTAACTGGTAATAGCAAACTTGTATAAACGTAGAAGCAAATTAATATACTTCACTTCTCACATTAACCTAATATAGGAGTTGCAAGCTTAAATGTGTCTACAGGCCAGATTGGTGAAAAATAGGAGTTAAGGAAGCTGGTGGGATTTGTGCAGAGAGGAAGGTCCATATATGGTCTACTGGGGACAGCCACTGCTCAGTTCCAGCATTGTGAAGAACCTAGATCTTTTGACTCTTCAAAAGAAGACAGAAATATGAGTTTTTTAATGTAAACTCTACAAATTTTAAAATATTACCAATGCATTAAAAACAACAACAACAAATTATCAATGCTTGCTTCATCAGTTACAGGAGAGATAGCAACTTTAGGTTTTAAATTGCGCACTTTTAATCTATTTTTCACTGTTTGTTTTTTAATTCCAAACTAATATCATCAATCTGAAGGAGATGTCACTGGAAATGTTGAGGTTAAGATTTAGGGAGTGGGGGAAGCCATGATGGCTCAGTGGGTTAAGCGCTTGCTTTGCAGCCCTGGGGACTGAGCATCGAATCCCGGCCCTGGCCTGTGCGGACCCATGTGCTGAACTGGGGTGTGCTTCCCCTGTGGGAAGCCCCCAATTCGATTCTTGCTACCCCCCACTCAGTTTGGCTCCTCACTCGGGGTTGGGGTATGCCTCTCATGTGGGAGGCCCCCAGCCCAATTCTTGCCCTGCGCAGCCCCCCGCCCACCTGTGTGAAACAAAACCATGTTGAAAACTGATGTTGTCAACTATGGAGACTGCTCTGGGCCCTCTCCCCTTCTCTCTGTCTCTCTCTGTCTCTGTCAAAAACAAAAAGCAACAACAAAAAAAAACGATTTAGGAAGAAAAAACAGTTACAAAATTAGCTTTGCATTTCTGCTATACTCCTTACCAACTGTGTGACCCTAGGTAAGTTGCTTAACCAATCTGAGCCACACTTTTATATCTGTAAAATGAGACAAATTATACTGACTATAGTAAGCACTCAATTTAAATAATTGATTTTGAAGTATAATATATACTTTAAAGTACAATATCAATGTGCCTAAGTCCTTAAAAATGTATCTTTTGGATAAAACATGGGAGATTCTGATACAGTTCTCTGCTTCTAATCCTGCTTCCCCAACTGAATTATTGGGTTTATTACAAAATTATTAGAAAAAAATTTAGCAATTTAAACTTAAAGATATTTGCTAAATTCAATTTGTGTTCACAGTATTCTGAAGATTTTTAAGGTAAAGTAATTTGGGCTGATTTGTATAATTAACGTATTTAATTCTTGATTGTACTATTATGAAAGATAGATCAAGAAGTTCAGCACTCTTAACCCAGATATTCATTCTCTATGGCGTTTGGGCCCATTTTTAGCGAAAGACATAGAGTTTGGGATCTTTGCCATGCTCTCTTCCTCCGTACTTTTGATAATCAAATCTGAGTTGTTACTCCTTCCTCAACTCCAGATTTTACCCAGCAAGAGCCAGACCTGGCCCCTATAGGAGATGCCTGAAAAGCAGGAAATTTCTTTGTTCTAAAATGAGGCCATTGTCCTCATTAACTCTGGGCACTTGATCTTTATCTTTTTTTTTTTTTTTAAGATTTACTTTATTATTTTTGAGAGAAGTTGAGACAGAGAGAAGGGAAGAGGGCTCAGAGCAGTCTCCATAATTGTACATCATTAGTTGTGACACAGTGTCATTCTACACAGGTGAATGTGGGGCTGAACTGGGTGGGAACTGAACTGAGGGCCTCCCATATGGAAGGCAAGAGTCTTTATTGCAGAGTCATCCCTGTGGTTACCAGCTGTGCCACAGTTCAGCAAAAAGCCTGGTTTGCACAGGGCAGGGCTGGGAATCAGTCCCCCGACCTTGCAGTTGCGAGGCCAGGTCTCAACCTGTTGAGCTATCTAGGCATTCCCTGGACACCTGATCTTGCATGATTTTCAAAACACAGAAGAAATCTGTAAGGTGATAGAGGTGAACTGAGGAAGAAAAGTAAGTAGTGAAAAAGGAGGCAGTAAATTTTAGAGTAAAAAAATAAGGTTGGCAAACCTATGCCTTTAAACAAGTAACAACATGTTAAACTTGCCCTAAATTGTGGGAATTTAAACCACAGGCAGAGACATCTTATCTGATGTATGAGGACTTTACCTTGTCCACATCCTCCGGAAATATAAATAAGCCTTAATGCTCAAATACTTTACTATTTACCCTTTGGGGTGCGGTGGGAGTGTTGATATAATATACAATTTCTTTGGAGGGCAAAAAAGCAACTTCCACAGTTATGGGGAAAGGTTACTTTTTAATTTAAACTAGAGAAAGAAAGGAGGCAAAAGAAGGATGCTCTCCATCCCTGTGTTGGAGTTTGGGTGATAGATTACACTACCAACGTCTCTCCCAGTGTTGGCTGAGGGCCTCTGCTCCCAAACAGAGCCATCAGGTGATGTTTAGGGTCAAGCAATGGCCTTTGCTCCCCTTCTAGAACAATGTAATAGATGCGCTTCTTCGCTGTAAATGGCTACTTAGAAAGAACATCACTCTTTTCGTTATTTATTCTGTGAGTTGTAACTTCTTACATAGACTTTTGGTTATGAGTGTCAAATTGTAACTGCCAGGTAAAAATTTACTCAAACCCCTATATTCAAGAAGGCCTGTGTTCTTGGGTTCTGCATTCTTAGCAAACAAAACTTCCTATTTAAGTAGGTTAAAGAAAGGTTTTTTGAGGTTTTTTTGTGGTACTCTAGAAATTGCATTGCTTTCACTGAATCACTTTGATCACAGGATATTTGTCCTGTAAGCTTTATTATGTCAGTTTATCGTTACTGTTTTTAAAAAATGACTACATGTATATTTTTAGATTGGATACAAGTCATAAAAGACAGAGAGAAGATAAATGAGTCATTGATTTCCCTGAAAAAATATCCAAATATATTTAAAATAATCTGTACTTTAATGTGTAATTTTTTAAATACAAACTATTTTTATCACAATTTTTATTTTTAGCTATAATTTTAAATGCTTCTTAGATTCCTATCTGTGATTTAATGCACACATATTATGGAAAGTTGTTCTATCAAAATAACACCAATCATGAATAAAACACTATAATATGCCTTTATGCATTTTAAAATATCAAATTAAAATGAGCCATACATGGAACAGTCCTCTTTCCACTTAATCATTTATTTAGAAGTTTGAATACCTTCGACTAAAACTTTATGTTTGATCTTTACTTGTCTCGATGAAAGCAGACTTGTTATCCAATAAAAGCCCTCAATATTCATCTTTAACATCGCTGACACAATTAGGCTTATCTGTGCTCTCTTTGGGTAAGAAATTAAAGACTGATCTTTGCCAGAAGCACTGGGTCTCTATTTTAAGTCTTTTTATTATCATTTATTAATTAAGCCAATCAGCTCATAAAATACACTTTACTGAGGGATCGTTATATACTAAAAATGTGTTAAATGCTAGAAATTCAAAGAAGATGAAATCACAGACTCTGCCTTCAAGAAGCTCTCAGTAGAAAATGATCCTCGGCTAGACTTAATTAGTAAGAAACCTGGCCTGTGATTAACAAGTAACCCAATAATAGGGGAGGGAAAGAGCAAACACTTAAACCTCCCCCTTGCATATTTCAGGGTATTCTGTAGTATCTACCTGTGTAGCAGGTGTCTGTCCTTGGACATTGAATAACCTGGCAATGAGCTCTAACAACAATCCAGTGTTATTCTCATATCCATACTCACATTCCCATCTTTACATAGCTTCACATTAAGTTTACAAATATTGTGTTTATTTGCATGTGTGTATATAATCTATTTGATCTTTCACAGTTAATTAGCCACTATTATAACACTGACCATTTACTTCATATAGAATGCTATGCAATAACATATCCCAGAAGATTGATTGTTGTCTTTCATGATGGCTACATCAAAGATACTCTCTATCCAGAAATAGAGGGGGGAAAAAATAACAGCACAAATCACAGTAATCATTGAGGGACCATAACTAAATCAATATTCAAAGTGACTTAAGTTAACATTTCCACAGCTACCTGCTTGAAGGTACAAATAAAATGTAAAGATTTCTTTACTGTACTTGGCATCCCATTTCTCCCCATTATAATTTAATGTTACAAGTCACCAAAATGTTTAAAGTACTTTATTGTATTCTTACTGTTTCAAAATATATATATTTTTTTATATATATATATTTTTTATATTTATAGAGAGTAATTATTTTATCTTCAGTGCATATTTGTTTCTATTTTACTCTTGACAGATAGAGAGAGAGACAGAGACAGAGACAGCTAGAGAACCGAACTGTGGGAACTCCCCAGTTCAGCATGTGGGTCCTGCCTGGGCCGGAGCCGGGATTCGATCCTCGGTCCTCGTGGCCTCAAAGCGAGCGC
>PVKE010027080.1:0-11148 GCA_004027555.1 Craseonycteris thonglongyai | reverse complement strand
TCAAAATATTTTAAATTATAAAATCAAATTACATTCAATATATAAAGTTTAAAAAATTTTTAGGCTGTCATAAAGAAATAGCCATCATCTCTATAATCCCATAATCACACCATTAGCAAAAATCTTCTTTAACAATTTGGAATATCTTTCAATTTCTCTCTCTCTCATCTCTCAGATGAGACCTCTATAACTATACTATTTTACAATCTGCTTTTTTCACTTTATTGTACAACCATTACTTGCTTACTTACTAAACTAATTAAATATATTTCTAGTGCCTTCCAAAGGTCAGATACTTAAGTTGTATTGTCCAACTTTGTTTTGGGATGTATTTTAGGAGCATATTATAGTTTATTTAACCTTATTTGGGGATATGAAGTTTGTTTCCATTTTTTTAATTATTATGAACAATACTTTAAGAGGCACATCTTTTTAGCTAAATATTTTTGTATATCTATGAACATTTCATTAAGGATGCATGCCTAGATATAAAATTGCTGGGCTGCAAGACTACTCCAGTTTCAAACACTGTGATATGTAAAATGTTCTTCATAAAACTTGTGTCTATTTTTCACTCCCACCAGAAGTGTTAGAGGATTTTCATGGGTCCATTCCAATACTTTGGATGATCATTTTTCAAAATTCTTGCCAATTTGATAACAACTCTAAATTTATTATTGTTTTGATTTGCAATGAGGATTAAAAAAATTTTTTTATGTTTATTTCTCATTTTATAAGTAATATTCTTGATAGGCGGTTTACAGGTAAAGTCCAGGAGTATACTTAGGTTTAAGATAAATCTTTGGGTATAACTTCTGGTGCATAAACATTTGCACTTTTATTCTTCATGTTCTTCCATTTGTCTGGTCATTCTCTGAATAATTTAGTTTCCCAGACAGGATAGCATATGTAGGCACAAGCTGAGAGAATACACTTGAAAATTTCCATACTTGTTTTTTGATACTGATCTTGGTACTTTGTTATTAGAAGAGGTAACTGAAAATTTTCAGGTGCTGTTCCAAAGCTGTTGGGGTTTCATACCCTTCGGAGGCCCCAAGAGTTCAATGTCATCAGAACTCTCTGATCTTTTCCCATCTCTTGGGTTTCATTTTCCCTGGTGTTGGCTTCATTCTTAAGTAGACTTTTTCATTATGACAACAAGATAGCCACTAGCAACTCACAGCTCAAACTGTGATAGAAATTGCATGGGGTAAGGAAGTGCCTATTTTATAATAGCTCCTGAAAAAGTCCCTCAGACAATTCTGACTGGTTCATCTTGAGTCAGTGTTCATTCCCAAGCGATACACTTGATTAGTCAGCCTAGGTCAAGGGCACACTTCTGTGTGGAGCCTAGTGATTGACAGCTCTTGAGGCAGGGCAGAGAGGGGATGAGGTTGGGAGTAAGGGAGATGTCAGTTCTGAAAAGAGCAAGGTGCTAGCAGACAAAAACCAACAACATTCTCTGTGATATGGCCACTCAGAGAAAGTGCTGACGAGGAGTGGATGAAGAGAGAAAGAGAGAAACTCAAAATAGAATTCTGTGAATACCAAAATTAAAAAAACATTTTTTTTCTTTTTACTACGGTATAATAGACAAAATATAAATGTACCATTTTAACCTATTTTTTTCTCATTTATTTTTATTTATCAATTACATTTGACATACAATATTATATTGGTTTCAGGTGTACAGCATAGTGATGAGACAATTATATAACTTACAAAATCCTTGTTCCAATACTTCTGGTTCCCATCTGACACCATATAGTTATTACAGTGTTATTGGCTGTAGGCATTATGCTGCACTTTATATCCCTGTGATTATTTTGTGACTGTGAATTTATACTCCTTAATTTTTCCCCTTTTTCACCCACCCCTCCTACCCTCCTGCCATCATCCCAACTAATCTAGTGCCCATCTGTCACCACCCATAGTTATTACAGTATTATTGACTGTATTCCCATGTTATACCCTATATCCTCACAACTATTACTTTCTAACTACCAAACTGAACTTCCCAATTCCTTCCCCTTATTTTATCCCCTCTCCCAACCCTCCTCCCATCTGGCAACAAATGAAAAATGTTTTCTGTATCTATGAATCTGTTCCTGTTCCACTCATTTATTTTCTTAGGATTTCACCTATAAGCAAAGGCTATTTGCATCTGTCTTTCTCTGTTTGACACTCTACTCAGTGCAATACCTGCAATATCTTTTGATTGGAGCTTTTAATCCATTTAAATTCAAGGTAATTGTTCATATGTAGCTGTTGCCATTTTATTCACAATTTTGCTTTATTCCTCTCATCTTAAAGTAAGCCCTGTAACATTCCTTGTAATACTGGTTTGGTAGTGATGAACTCCTTTAGCTTTCTCTTGTCTGGGAAGTTCTTTATTTGTCCTTTGATTTTGAATGATAGCCTTGCTGGGTAATCTTGGTTGTGGGTCGTTGCTTTTCATCATGTTGAATATTTTCTGCCACTCCCTTCTGGCCTGCAAAGTTTCTATTGAGAAATCAGCTGACAGTCTTGTGGGAGCTCCCATAAGTTACTAGTTCCTTTTCTCTTGTTCCTCTTAGGATTCTCTCTTTGTTTTAAACTTGGCCATTTTAATTGTAGTGTGTTGTGGTGTGGGCCTATTTGGGTTTATCTTGTTCAAAACTCTGCTTCCTGGGCTTGTATGTCTGATTCCTTTGCCCTGTTAGGGAAGTTTTTAGTTATTATTTTTTAAATGGTTCTCAATCCCTTTTTTTCTTTCTTATTCTGGTACTTTTATGATGTGAATGTTGTTACACTTGATGTTGTCGCAAAAGCCCCTTAAACCATTCTCATTTTATATATTTATTTGTTTCTTTGTTTGTTTGTTTGTTTACTGTTCTGACTGGATGTTTCCTGCTGCCTTGTCTTCCAATTTGCTGATTCAATCCTCTACTCCATCTACTTTGATGGTGATTCCTTCTATTGCATTCTGAATTTCAGTTATTATATTCTTCATTTCAGACTGGCTATTTTGTATGGTTTCTATATCCTTCTTTATGCTCGCTATCTCTCTGTTAAAGTTTTCACTAAGTTCTTTGAACATCCTTATAACTATCATTTTGAGCTCTGTATCTGGTAAGTTGCTTGCATCTACCTTATTTAGTTCTACTTCTGGAATTTTCTGCGATTCTTTTATATGAAACATATTTCCTTGTTTTCTCAGTTTGGATGCCTGCCTGTGTTTGCTTTTATGTATTAGGTAGGTCTTCTATGCCTAGCAGAATTGCTGGGTAGCCTTATGTAGTAAGTGCCCGGTGGGACCCTGGCACCATCTCCCTGGTCACCTGCACTGGATGCTTCTGTAGATCCTTTTTTGGTGCTAATGCTGTGTTTGGAGCTACTCAGCAAAAGTCAGAACATACCAATACTGGTTACCGCCTGCCTGGGGCCTGTGGACTTAAATTGTTTTCCCAGAAAGATTGCAATGTGGGTGGGGCTGGCTGCTCACCAGAGAAAGTGCCTCTAGTGTTGGCGGATTTAGGTGGGGTGGGGTTCCAGTGAGTCAGCAGGGTGGCCCGAGTAGAGCTCACCAGACCAATTAGATTTAGATTTGGCCATGTGGGAGCAGGCGCAACACAGGAAAGATGGTACCCACCAGCTGGCTTCATGGGAGGAGGACCCACTCAGAAAAAATGATGACTGTCTTCTGGCCCTTGCCCCAAAACCACACACCTCAGTCTGCCCCTGTATGCCTCCAATGCCCCTCAAGGCACCGCCCCTCTGCCAGGGCCCAGGGTGAGTAGCTGAGAGTGACTGAGTCTGCGCAGGCACTTTAAGAGGACATCTGGGTTTCCGGCAGCCTTCCATCCCAACCGGATGGTCAGAGCCCCCACTGTTCTTTACACTCAGACGTGGGGCTTTTCTTCCCAGCACCAGCACCCTGCACTGGGGAACCTGGGATTGAACTGGGACCCCTTGCTTCTCTGGGGAGAAACTTCACTCCTTAGATATCCCTCCTGATTCTCTGCTGCCACCAGAGGTTTGGTTTCTTTCACATCTGTGCCCCACCTACTGGTCTCAACGTGACCTCCTCTTCTTTGTATCCTTAGTCATGAAACTTCTGTTCAGACAGGCTTCAGACGGTTCTCCAGGTTGGTTGTTCAATAATTTGGTTGTAATTTTAACGTGTTCATGGGACAAAGCAGGCACAGTTACCTATTATGCCATTCTGGATCTCCCTCACTCCATTTTAACCAGGTTTAAGTGTACAGCACTGTGGCATCAAGTGCATTCCCATTGCTGTGCAACTATTACCACCGTCCATCTCTAGAACTCTTTTCACCTTGCAAAAATGAAACTCTGTATCCATTAAACATTTTCCATTCCTCTACCCTCAATCTCCTCCCCCTGTAACCAACATTCTACTTTGGGTCTGTATGAATTTGCTGTTCTAGATACCTCCTAATCATATAGTATGTATCATTTTGTGTCTGACTTATTTTGCTTACCATAATGTCTTCAAGGTTTATCTGTGTTGTAGCATATGTCAGATTTTTTTTTCTTTTTAAGATGGAATAATACTCCCCTGTAAGTATGAACATAAACTTTAGAAGTGGGTAGTGGAATAGGTGGCAGAGCAGAAGACACTCTGCCAGAGTAGTCGAAAAACACTTTGTAGAACCCTTTCATAGGACCTAAAAGGCACAGAGGTTTAGAGAAAGCAGTGACCAAAACACTAAATGCTGCAGAAGTCAAGGTCAACAATGACTACATAGATATTATGAGATTTATTGATAGAAAGTCATTAATTACCTTAGCAACCGTGGTTTTGGTGGAATTGTGGAGCTGAATATTGATTGTTTGGGGTTCAAGAGGAAATGAGAGGGAAAGAAAAAGAGCAGTAAAATAAATTCTATTTTTTAAAAATTAGCTTTAAGAAAAAGAGAAAGGGGAAGCCGGGATGTCTCAGTGGGTTAAGTGCTCACTTTGTAGCGCCTGGGACCGAGGATCGAATCCCGGCCCCGGCCTGTGCGGAACCATGTGCTGAACTGGGAGCTCCCCCAGTTCAGTTCTCTCTCTGTATCTCTCTCTCTCGCTCTCTCAAAAATAAATAAATAAATAAACAAACAAACAAACAAAAAAATCTTTAAAAAAAAAAAAAAGAAAGAAAAAGAGAAAGATACAGTGGCAGTTAAGGGAAGAGAATTTGGGGCGAAGGGTGTTTTGTTTTGTTTTGTTTTTGAATGGGAGGAACTTGATCATATTAGCAATCCCAAAGGAGTGGAGAATACAGTAAAATATACAAAGGAGAGGATTCTTTTATGACAGTGTGGGTCGTGAGAAGACATGGTATGGATGGAATGAGTAGTGACTGTAGCTTGACCTGTTTCCAAAATACAATGAAAATTTTATCAACTACTATAAAGATCTTTGTTTCTGTGATGGCTCCTAAGAGATACATTTTGTTGCAGATCCTCCAGACATCCCTGACAAGGTGACCTGTGTCATTTATGAACATTCAGGCAACATGACTTGTACCTGGAATACCGGGAAGCCCACCTACATAGACACAAAGTTTGTGCTATATGTGAAGAGGTAGGTTCCTCCCTTAACATGAACAAGGAGCAATTCCATTGCAGTTCAGACAGTGCTCCACCTTCTTCAGGGATCCAAGAAATCAGTTTTAAACATTAAATGTACACTTTGATTAGCCCCAACTCCTTAATTATGATCAGTAAAGCTACCAAAACCCCTTTTTGGGCCATTAGTGTTTTCACTCCATGGTGAAAGGTGCAATAACTATCTAACCTTTTTATTCATTGGTAAGTAACCAAAGGCAGGGGCCTAACAGTGATACAGCACATTTTTAGAAGGACCTTTCCTTTAAATCTCAGAGCTATCCTCCTTTGAGTATTTGACCATACCTCCCACTTTAAATGGGACAAAAAGCAATGGTACTGTCCTGTTTCAAACAGTATGTATGGTCAGCCTACTGACACCTTGAATTTAGCTCAGTGAGACGAGGCTGACCTTACATACCGTTTGAAATGGGACAGTACCGTGTTTTCTGTCCTGTTTAAAATGGGACGTCTGGAGCCTACCTTCGAGGGTTTAGGCAATTTACTCTATCTCTCCAACTTTCCATCTCTTTACTTTAGACTAGGCCTAAATGAAAAACTATTGCACAGGTTTGTTCTAATTATTTAAGTGGAATCAGGCTTTTAAAGTATGCACCATAGTGCCATGTCTGTAGTTAGCACTAACTTCATGAAAGCTTTTATTATGAATAATGACCTTCCCTCCCCTAAACTTGAATTTGTTGTCTATATGGACTTACCAACTTTCCTGGTTTACTGAGTCTAAGGGAGTTCCCAGAACATAGGACTTTCCATTTTAAAAGTGAAAGTATTAATTGAATGAAAGGAATCACTTTCTACTTAGAGTTGAGGAGGGCTTTGTGGAAATGCTCTTCTGTTATGCTCTAACTACACTAACACTGCAGAAGTCAAGATAATCATGCAGCCAAAATCTCTTAAGTTTTATGCTTAAAAACAAATGGTTGATTATAAAAGTTATACTACTTCATACTAAATTAAATTGGGAAAAATATATGTTTAGTTTCTACTATTTAGAAACTGCAACGCAGGAACAGGTTGATATGAAAACAATCTCTTTCTATTATTTCTCAATGTCCATCGTTCAAATCTTTCTATGTTACATTTAAACAATATCCATGTATGCCAGTCCACTTTGGACTCCTTCGCTAGTGTTAAAGATGAAAATAAAGCCATTAATTTGAAAAAAAATGTTATGGGCCAACTGAGATAAGTTAGTCACCCTGTCAATGTTTCTTGTTTTGTTTATTTATTTATTTATTTTTAATTTTTCAGTTACCGTTGACATTTAACATTATATTAGTTTCAGGTGTACAGCAGAGTGGCTAGACATTTATATAACTTATGCAGTGATCCCCTTGATAAGTCTAGTACCCACCTGATACCATACATAGTTATTATAATTTTATCGATTATATTCTCCATCCTGTACTTTACATCCCCCTGACTATTTTGTAACTGCCAATTTGTACTTCTTAATTCCTTCCTTTTTCTCACCCATCCCCAACCCTGCTCAACCATCAATTTGTTCTCTGTATCTCTGAGTTTGGATCTCTTTTGTTTGTTCACGTATTTTGTTTTATAGATTCCACATGTTAGTGAAATCATATGATAGTTGTCTTTCTCTCTCTGACTTATTTCACTTAGTGTAATACCCGTTAGGAACAACCATGTTGTTACAAATGGTAAGATTTCATTTTATTTTATGGCTGAGTAATATTCTATTGTATATGTGTACCACCTCTTCTTTACTCATTTATCTATCAATGGACACTTAGTTTCCTTCCATATGAGCTCCTGTAGTGCAAATAAACACCTGTTCATCTTATAATTAAAAACACACCCAGGGGAAGCTGGGATGGCTCAGTGGGTTAAGCGCTCACTTTTCAGCCCTGGGGACCGAGGATCAAATCCCGGCCCCGGCCCATGTGGACTCATATGCTGAACTGGGGAGTGTCCCCAGTTTGGTTCTCACCAGGTTGAGACCCTGTCCCAGTTCCTGCCTTATGCAGCCTGCACCCAACTGTGGAATGAAACTATGTGGAAAAACCAACTATGGAGACTGTTCTGGGCCCTCCCCCTTTTCTCTGTCTCTGTATCTCTCTCTCTCTCTCTGTCAAAAACAATAAAAATAAATATTTAAAAAAAACAAACAAACCCAGAAATTGAAAAAATCAGAGAAGAGAAAGTCAATTTTTCTAACTAGCAAAAAGGTCTTTCCTCCCAGGAAAAAGCTGATTGGTAATAAATTTTGTGGTTGAGATAATATCAGGTTTAAAGGGTTTTTCTGAATCCTGGGTTCTTTGTGTATTTTTCGCTCTGGCAGAGAGGTAGAGATCAGCATTTGCAAGGTTTCACTTCCAACTCATGTGGCTTTCTTTTCCAGTAATATCACATATAGTGACAGGCATTTTACTTCAGCCCTCCCACTTGTTTCACTAGTGGCAGAAAGGTGGAGTTCCCAACTTGTAGCATAGGAACCATCGGGGCTTCCTTTTGGTGTGGTTTGAATTTATAAAGTAGAGAAATTGTGTCTGTATTACTTCAAGAACTTTTTTTGTCCCAGTACCTTTGTAGTGATACCGGCAGCAGAGCTGTGTGGCCATTCACATATCTTCCTGTACCCTTCTGTATTTTGCGCATCAGTGGGTGGTGATAGAAAAAAATAAATGAACCTCTACTAATAAGCATCTACCCACTGTTGTCTCAATTCCCTCAGTAGATTCATGTAAATATGTTCTTTCTTTATCTTGGACGCTCTTATAATATTTGACATTAGTGCCTTCTACTCAATAAATACTTGTTGAAAGAAAATGAATGAGTGATGGCAGCCCTCCATCCCGGTCTATTCAAGTCAGCTTAGCAAATATTTAGTTAGCGTTTTGTCTTCTTGACACTGAGTTAAACTCTAGAGATTAGGAGAGAGAGATACTATCTCTGCACATGGAAAGCTCATAAAGTTTTTAGAGTAACACCAATGGTGGAATTTTCAGGCACCATAAAAGACAACAGGGCAATTATTTTTAGATGAGATATAATTTTAGAGCCCCTAAAATCAATTGCCTCTTTTGCCCATTCATGAGGTCTGTCTGCTTGTTCTTGTCACATTTCTTTTCCATATGTATATTCCTAACAACCAGAAAGAATTTTTAGATATAATTTCAAATATTGTTAAGGTCTGATACTATGTTTCAGTATTGCGTTTAGGACTCAGTGAGCAGTTCACATTTTCATATCTCTTTCTTCACCAATTCTGCACCAGTACTTGGAATGCTAATTGTGGCCAGGAACAAACACAAACTTACTGACTGATACTACTTTACATACATGACTATTAACCTCAACTGATCGCAGAGAGCCACCCAGTGGTCCCACCATATTTCAATGGCCAAGTCACTTCCCCAGTAAGCCAGATAATTATTACTTTTTATCTCATCTCTGGTCTCCAAAATCTCTTTACCTGCTTCCTATTTCTCTGAGAAAATAAAAGCAATGAGAAATACCACAAACTCCTTGACCCACTGATGCATGGACATCTTTACCCACATACTTAGTCTTCTCTCCTACTACTATGGATGAACTACCATTGCCCTAATGTCAAACCTCCAGCATGTACTGGATCTTACTTCTTCTGCCTAGTTGAAGATACTACTGCAACAATGTTCCCCTCTTTCTTCTGCATCATCACCTTTTCTATATTTAGTGGATAATGCCCATCAGCTTTCAAACCAGAATGCTTTCCCCCCAGAAAGAATCTGCCCTCTTGAGAAATACAATTCTCCCTTGGTCCTTCTCCTCCATTATCTTATTTCTCTGATCCTCTTAATAGCAAAACTCCTCCAAAAAGTTGTGTGTGTTTTGTCTTTGCTTCCTCCCTTCTTATCTTCTCTATAATCAGTTTAGTCAAGTTTTTACCCTCCATTGAAACAGTGCCACTAATGACTTCCTCATTACCAAATCCAATGTGGCCCAGGAAAGCCAAAAGGTTGGACATTGTTGATTTAAAGTAGTGATTGGAACACAATGGATATTCAATAAATTTTGTTGAATGAGTGATTAAATAAATGGAACACACTATTCACCATTATCGTCATCAATAGGCAGTGTTTATTGAAAACCTGTTAGCTATGACTAGAGCTAGGTGTATGAGAAACTTCAGAGAAATATAAATCATGCTCATTCCCTTCAACAAATAATCTGTAATGTATTAATTAATATATAAAAATAGAAATGAGAAATTCAAAAATTTTGTAACATACAGTTTTATATAAAAGTAGTCCCAAAGTATAGTCAGTCATTACTATTGTATTATTCATTTACGAGTAAACTAGTGCTTTGTGGTCTACATGCTAATATGAGGGTAGGCTTTAAAAGCAGAATTAATTACCTAGTAACTAAGGTTAATATTGGTTGTCAGTTTGAGAATATATTTTCAGTTTGACTTGTGGTCTCAATATGTGTTGTAAAAGAATTAGCCACAAACGAATTAAGAACACGTATGTGGTTTTCTTTAACTGGAAAATATACAAGGTGCCCTACTTACTACTTATGCATAGTCACATTTTCTTACTTTCACATTTTAATTCTTATTTAGCATGAGGTTAGCATACCTTATAACAAATTCTCTGCTAATTTATTTATGTTCCACCTTATTTCAGAAAGAATATAAGGTAACCAGGTAAACACTTAAATGTAATAGCATGATATGACTTCAGATACAAGCAATATAAAAATTCACTTGTTGCAATATAGCGATTTTTATTTATTTTTAAGGGTTTATTTTATTGTTCTTGACAGAGACAGAGATAGAGAGACAGAGAGAAGGGGGAGGGCCCAGAGCAGTCTCCATAGTTGTATGTCATCAGGTTTTTTTTGGCATAGTTTTGTTCCACACAGGTAGGCAGGGGCCACGCAGGGCAGGAACTGGGCTGGGGGCCTCCAGTATGGGAGGCACGCCCCTTCAAGCCAGAGGCTGAATTGGGAGGGGCAGGGCAAGAACCAAACCAGGGGCTTCCCGCATGGGAAGCACACCGCAGTTCAGCACATGAGTCGTCATGGGCTGGGACCAGGATTTGATCCGCAGTCCCCGGGGTTACAAAGTGAGTGCTCAACCTGCTAAGCCATCCCGGCTTCCCCAATATAGCAATTTTTAAAGTTACATTTTTTGTCTTTAGACTTTGTAAAAGTCACATGTTATAAATACCTTTTGATTCATAATAATTGTTTTTAATTGGCCTTTTTATTATGTGTGAAGTTACCTGCTCCGTGCCTTCTTATCTCATTTACTCATTTATTTCATTTACTTGTGATAACAACAGTGTTATTATTTCTCTTTTAGAGATAAGTAAACTGAAATACATAGAGGTTAAGTAACTAGCTCCAACTCCCATAATTTATCAAAAGGCATAGCTGGAATTTGACCCGAAGCCTGTCTTTACACCCATGCCCCGTGCTTTTCATCACCATGATATATATATATATATATATATATATATATATATATATATATATATATATATATATATATATATATATATATATATATATATATATATAT
>PVKE010027079.1:0-21843 GCA_004027555.1 Craseonycteris thonglongyai | reverse complement strand
ACGAGGACCGGGGATCGAATCCCGGCTCCGGCCCAGGCAGGACCCACATGCTGAACTGGGGAGTTCCCACAGTTCGGTTCTCTAACTGTCTCTGTCTCTGTCTCTCTCTCTATCTGTCAAAAGTAAAATAGAAATAAATATGCACTGAAGACAAAAAGATAATTTCTCTCTCTATAAATGTGAAAAGATAAAAAAAAATTTAAAAAAAAAAAAAAAAAAAAATTATTTTTATATCCATATATTATCTACAAATTTTTTTTTTTTAAGTTTGGGCCAGTCATGTACCAACAGAACAATGGTGTGTGTGTGTGTGTGTGTGTGTGTGTATGTTTGTGGGCTTTTCAGCTTCCCTTTAAACTTTCAACATTTATTTACTGAGCCCTGACTATGAACATGACCATGCTAGGTCAGAAGTATTTCTTTAGAAGGTGAAACAAAGCAGTGTTAATTTGATAATCACATTACTATAAAAAAATTCCATTATATTTAGATTGCATTTTATCTTTTACTTTTTAATCTGAAATAAAATAAATTATAATATTTTTCAGCATCATTAAGGGAACACATTTTATAAGTGAATTTTCCAGATAAGGTTGTCAACATTTAAGCACCAAATGGTGCAAAAATAGGTGAACTATTATTTAAAGTGTGTAATTTGCTTATCTGTGTCTGGAGACAGTGTGTTGATGTTAATGTAACATTTTGTCGATAGCTCTGGGGACATGGTAATGACCTTCAGGGCTCCTGAGGTACAGTATCTTTAAGTGCATGTGTACATGTGTAGTCCTCCACCCCATGGTGGGTAGAGGATAGTTCTCATATCACCCTCCCTGTTAGCCAAGCAAATGCCCAAGATGGTTAGATTGTGTCCCAAGTTTAGAGTAAATTAACTCTGAAGGCATCAGGACTGTTTGTGATATAACCTTCAAGATTACAGACCTTGTTTCTTTATTTTTAGCTTCTATTTGGGTAAAGGTATGGGATTAGTGAGGGGGGTAATGTAATTAAAACTTTCATTTAAATTTCTATCAGAAATCTATAAGACCTTTAATTTTGTTACTGACTACTTCTGTATAAAATCTTGAGAAAGTTAATTCACTTCTGTGTACATGTTTTTATATACACAATTTGTATGAAAAGACAAACTCATTAGTGACTCTCAATGTATATAACTGACATTTGCCAGTTTGCCTCATGGTGCATAAGTTTTGAAGAGTTTACAAGTCACAGTGAACTCACTGCAGATTTCTGGTAAACATCTTAAAAGATCAAAATGATAGTTTTAAATGTCTAGCTTATTTCTGCTTTATCAACCAAGCTGTTGGTGAGATTAATCACAAGATCGAATACTCAGTCTAGGTGTCTCTAGCCTTAAAATGTTATTTTCCTTTTAAATGCAACTGATAAGGTTCTCTCCTCTTGAGAAAATGCATTAATTTAACTACTGAAATAGATTTGCATTCTATTTATTACATATTTAATTACATAATGCTTTAACATTTTCATGTTTTGAGTTGGGGTCAGAAGTTTCATCAAATATGACAGTATTTTGCATTATTTCCTAAATAACAATTACGTTTTAACTTCCTGTTAAAACTGATTAATGGAATTTTCATGTTTCCCATGGAGCATAATGCTTTAATTATTTGTACTGAACAATAATGAACTAACTGGATATTTCTTGTGCAGTTTTATATGACTTCCAGGGAAATCAGGCTGAGACAAAGGAAGAAGCGTGAAAGAGACAGGTGAGTTTGGTAGCTGTAGCCTTGTGCATTCTTTATAGCGTGCTCACCTGAGGCGTAGGTAATGGCTAAAGAATTCTAGCTTTCAAAGTAATCCCATGTTTTTGGTCAGTGATGGGAGATTACTGCAAGGAAAATATTTAGACTACTAGGCTATTTAGGAATTTGCTTTCAAATACTATTTACTCCATTCAATTTTTATGGCTTTTATTTCCGCTATTTCCTTCCCTCTCTGAATCCACATACATATTTTGAAAATACGCCAAAGGCTGTAACTACAGGTACCTTTAATAATACTGCCTAATTGTTTTCAAACATCTGAAATTTGGTATTGCATTTGAAGTGCATTTAAAAAACATTGAACAAACAAATGCTAGGTGGCCTTCAAACACTGTTCCTTCTACAATATATGAACTGAAAGTGACTCTTAATAAATGTCATTCAATTCTTTCTCTAAAGATTGCTATTGTCTGACCACTATAGTCGTCGAGTTTCACAGGCATACAGTCTGATGAATGAACTGTTATCTGAATCAGTGCAACTACCAGCAACTGCACAGAAACCATTGCCTAGCAAACTCACAACTACTCAGATTTCCAGACAGCGATGCTCCCGTTCTCCGAGAGGGTAAGATAAAGCTTGGCATGTTATTTGGCAGGATAATGGGAGGCAATATTAGAAATATATAGTGCTTTTGTGACCCATGTTCAATGTATATGCCTCAGAACTGGGATGATAAAGTGAAGAAAAAATGGCTCCTACTTATGAGGTCTTTGTAAGTGTATAGAATTACCAAGGACAAAGACAATGGCATTAAATCTCTAATTAAGATATAACAAAGCAGTATAACTAGTACAATTTTGATATCCATTCAATCTTGTTTTCTTTTCTGTAGTTTTTGTTAGTGTTTCCTTCTGTAATTTGCCTCCTCGTTGCTGTTTCTCCACGTGGCTGCAGTCACCACTTCTTCCTCTACTCCCTCTGCTCTGTCTTCTCACCCTGCCCAGTTACTGCTGATTTAATTGTAGATACTGGTATATATTTCTCCTTACGTTAATGGCCTGCAGTACATTTGGATATGAGTTCGTGAGGCAGGAGTTAATTAAACATAGAATGCTGAAGAAAATTACACAAGTGTATTAGTTTCTTGTACATGGCAAACAAACACTAAAATTATATTTGTTGGTGATCCATAAGGTGAACAACAATTGGTAGTACAGTGTTGTTAAAAATTACCACTTTTAACAAACTAAATGGTTAAGATTATAAACATAATCACATACTTTCTGAGCCGTAAGGAAATGCTACCCAGCACAGACCTCGATGCAGTCAGATCACTTGTGTGTGTGTAATTTGGGGTATACTCAGAATGCCACATGCCCTTTGAATCTTTTCTAGAATAAAGCAGGGTCTTAAATACACAAATAACTGCCAAGTACACAGAGAATTTGAAACGGATAGAGAGAGAACAAAAACTAGTTTCTTTGACAAAAAGAATGAAGTTTTGAGGTGTGAGATAATGAAGAATAATTTGTTGAGACTTATACACTAAATATGTCACTGAGGTATAGGATAAGTGAATATATTCATGTAAGCAAGAATTTGGAATTTTTGAAATACTATAGTTTATTGCTGGTATGAAATTCTAGGAATATAACAATGTAATTTCTACTTTAGAGAAAATCAACATGGTCACAATTTTTCAATAAATCGACTTGAAAAATTCAGATCTATCCCAAAAGGGAAAGCTTTTGGGCAACTTCACGGCTCACCTTGGACACATGGTAAGAAAATATTTTATTATCTTGTGGAATTTTGACCTATTATTTCTGGTCTCCAAAGTTGTATTTTCATTAGGAAAAGCTGTAACTCTTAGTGAAAGGCAGTTCTCATTTCTGCATAATGCAAAAGATTGATAAAGACTTAAATATACTGGGATTTTATTCCATTACTTTGATATAAGAAGACCCTAGGAATCTTTTTAAATCAGTGGACTTCTGATAATAGAATTTGAATGATCAGTAAATTTGATATGACTTACTTGGAAATCTGCTTCTTTTGAGTATCTGGCTAAAGATGTAGGCATTTTTACAAATCAAGTTCTGATAGGTTTCAGGACAGTTATGTCACAGAAGAGGAATTCTAAGAGAATCAGACTGAAATAATATTGTTTTCACCCTTTCAATATCCTTTTTCACATTTAAAGATATAATTATCTATAACTAGCCCTTTCTTTAGTTAATTTTGCTATATTTGTGTTTTGATTACTAAAGTAAAACATACTTATTTGTAAAATGATTGCACATTAAAATGTATAATCATAGCTAACATGTATAAATGTATACAGCTAAAAGTGTATAGTAACTAATGTGCCAGGTCCTGTTTAAGCTCTTTAATTATAATACAACTCTGTGAGATAACCTGTTATGTTCCCCTTTTAAAGATGAGAAAATCAAGGCTAAGAAAGTTGAAATAGGGGAAGCCGGGATGGCTCAGTGGGTTAAGCGCTCACTTTGCAGCGCCGGGGACCAAGGATCGAATCCTGGCCCCTGCCCTTGCGGACCCATGTGCTGAACTGGGAGCTCCCCCAGTTCAGTTCTCTCTCTGTCTCTGTATCTCTCTATCTCTATCTCTGTCAAAAAAACAATAAAAAAGTAAATAAAAAAAAAAAAAAAAAAAAAAAAAAAAAAAAAAAAAAAAAAAAAAAAAAAAAAAAAAAGTTGAAATATAATAAAGTGCTTAAAATCAGAGAGGAAGTGGCAGAACCAAGATTTAAACCCAGTCTGGGTCTAGAGCCTACATACTTAAAAACTACCATTCAGTAGTATGCTGCCTCAATCTAGAAAATTGAAATTTTCATAAATCCCAATCTTTTTGATAAAACCATAGTTTGGTTAACTCTTGCTTTTTTTTTTTTTTTTAATGTTGATTTATTTGTATTGTTTTTGACAGAGAAAGGGGAGGACCCAAAGCAGTCTCCGTAGTTGCATGTTATTAGTTTGTCTTTTTTTTCCAATATAGCTTCACGCCACAGGTGGGTATGGGTCTGCGCAGGGCAGGAATGGGGCCAGGGGCCTCCTGCGTGGGAAGCATGCCCTGGCAAGAACGAAACTGGGGGCACACCCCAATTCAGCATATGGGTCTGCACGGGACGGGGCTGGGATTTGATCCTTGGACCCCGGGGTTGCAAGACAAGCACTTCACCCACTGAGCCATCCTGGCATCCCCAATTCTTGCGTTTGATTGACATATTACAATAAGAAAATACTGTCCATGTTTTCTTTTTAAAAAATGTTTACACTTGACACATATGCCAAAATATCAGAATATTTAAGTGGGAAGGATTATAAACTTGAAACATGATTTCTTAATATCAGATGGAAATATGTCCTCTTGGACCTGTTCCATGTCAGATATGTAGTGTTATCTTGCACTTTACTGGGTTGAGGCCTCATCCCTCCTTTGGGCCCTTCACTTGCCCTTACTGGACTATGTCCGATGAGGTGCTTCTGGGCTCAGAAGCCCTCAGAGACCCCACCCCATGCAGATAAGCCCAGACCCTCTACCTGGTCTTCAGGGCTCCCTCCCTTCTGCCTCCTCAGCCCCTCTTTCTCCATATAATCTATGTTGTATGCAGGCTGGTTTTCCAGCCACACTCTGTACTTCCCATTCCTTCCTTCAAGTTCTCCCTTTTACTTTGAATGCCTCACTTTAGTGTCTTGGAAGACATCCCTGATCTTGATTTCTTTAGTTCTTCCAACCTTGATATAATGAATACCCATATTTTCATTTTTAAATTGGGACTAATACTTAAGTTGCACAGTGGTTGTGACTATTAAGAGATAAATGGTAATTTATCTCAGTAAATAGCTGAAATCGTTCTTTTTTTGTCCTCTGAACCCTCAAGCACATGTTTATACCCCTCTTGAGGCACTATTATAACAGGTTTTATGTTGCAGTTACTTGTAAACTTACATCCCATGGTAGATTAAATTGTTTGACGGTAGCAACACTGTCTTCTTTATCTTGGATTACACCTCACATTGAACAAATGAAATAATTGAAAAATTGGTGGAAGCTGGGACGGCTTGGAGGGTTGAGCGCTCGTCTTGTAGCCCTGGAGTCAGGATCATGTCCCCGCCCCAGCCTGTGTGGACCCACATGTTGCACTGGGGTGTGCCCTCAGTTCGGTTCTCACCTGGGTGGGCTTCCCATGTGTGAGGCCCCCCGGTTTGGCTCCCACTCTGGGAGTGCTTCCCTGTAGGAGGCCCCCAGCCCGGTTCCTGCCCTTCACAGCCCCAAGGCCACCTGTGGAATGAAACTCCATGAAAGACTGATGACATACAACTATGGAGACTTCTCTGGATCCTCCACCTTCTCTCTCTCTGTCAAAAACAATAAAAATCTTTAAAAAAAAGAAAGAAAAATTGGATAAATGAAGAAATGGCTATTTTAGTTTATTTTTTTCCTAAATATATCTATTTAGATTTTTTTTGACAGAGAGAAAGAGAGAATGGGGAGGGCTCAGAACAGTCTCCATAGTTGACAGCATTAGTTTTCCATATAGTTTCACTCCACAGCTGAGCGTGGGGCTGCGCAGGGCAGGAACTGGGCCAGGAGCCTCCCACATGAACCCTGGCAAGAACCCCAGTTCAGCATGTGGGTCCTTATGGGCCCGGCCCAGGATTTGATCTTTGGGCTCCTAGGCTGCAAAGCGAGTGCTTAACCCTCTGAGCCATCCCAGCTTCCCCCAAAATATCTATTTAAAACTAATCATTGTTCAAGATTATTAATGGGTGAGTATTGTAGTATGTACACTATGTCAGAGAACAACTCTGTGTTTGGCTACTATCCTAGCTAACCTTGTCTGTCACTTAGCTCCCCAAGATCTTTAAGGCAAAGGTAAGAAAGGTGATTCAAGGGACTATACTTGTGTACACTGATTCTCTTCTAGATAGTCCCTAGATGTGGCCCTTGCCACACCCAGAACCCAACCATTTCCCCTGGCTATAATCAGAGGCTTTAAGTCCTCTAATATTGTGGGGAAATGAGTAAGAAACCCAGGCCCTTCCCTCAGGGAAGGGCCTAGGGGCCTGAGCCTACATGGGGCAAGTTCATTGCACAGATGGGGAACTGAGGATCCATCAAGATTTTAAAATAGAATTCACTGAAGTTCATTTGTAAAAGAGCTTTCCTGAAGATACTTATGAGTTTGACAATATGTTACTATCTTTTCTGTAAAACAGTATACAGTTACTTGCTAATTTCTTCAGTCCTGCTTGCAAATTATTATATTAGGGGTCTTTTATTTTCTGGATTGTTTTGTATTTAGTCCTATTGAAAACAACATAAGGTCTATATGAAGAAGTAACTGAGAAACATAAAGGTATAGAAAAAGCCCTAACTTTTGGAATTATCTAGGCCTAGATCCCGTCTCTGCTGCCTGCTTTGTGCCCTCAGATGTGTTACTTAAAACCTACCTCAGGGAAGCTGGGATGGCTCAGCAGGTTGAGCACTCACTTTGTAGCCCCAGGGACTAAGGATCAAATCCGAGCCCTGGCCTGTGCAGACTCATATGCTTGAACTGAGGTGTGCTCCCATGTGGGAGGCCCCCAACCCAGTTCCTGTCCTGCACAGCCCCCACTCACCTGTAAGGAACAAAACCATGTCAAAAACTGATGACCTACAACTATGGAGACTGTTCTGGGCCCTCCTCCTTCTCTGTCTCTCTCAAAAATAATTAAAAAAAAAAAAAAATTTTACCTCATAGAGTTGTTGAGGATTATAAGTAAAACATTTTACTACAATCCTGGAATTTCAGAAACCTTAGTCATTCTCTTGATAAAATTTAACTTGGTATTTTGTCTAGGTGTTTACTGCTAATAGACTTATGTGCCTGGCTTTTCCAGTTGCCAGATATGTTGTCAAGGCACATTTGCCATTTGAAAAAGGACCATGTGGTTGTGCTAGAAGGATACCAAGTCTCCATGCAGAGTTTTCCCTTCCTTCGTTTGTATTTTTGCTTTTTTTGATTCAAATCAACCATCATTTATTGGATATCTACCTATAAGAAGGTTTCTGTTTTTAAAGATTTTACAATACAATATGTGAAAAATCATGCATGCAACAGAAGGTTAAAATCTGCCTATCTTTATAGGAATGGCCACTTTACCATGCAAAAAAAAGCTGGTAGAGCCAAAGTGGCAGTAGGAAAGGCTGTGCAGTCCCCAGTTACCTTCCAAAAAGGTAAGGGATAAATAAAGAATAGGAAGTCCTTGGATTCAACACTAAATTGTTTAAAATCATGACTCTTAGAAATTTCATCAGAATGAAGAGAAGAGACAGTGGAGTTGGCTGGCTTTCAGTCCTGGTTCACCACTTACCTCGTCAGCCTGGGGCAGTTCTTAATCCATTTGTGTAAGCTTCAGTTTTCTCACCTGCAAAATACAGATTTTAACAGTGTGAACAAATGGGATGGGTTTACCACAGTGTCAAACATAAAAACAAGTACCCAGGAAGGTGCTGTGATCACCTAGTCATGGAGCACACACACCCATAAGTTTGGGATTTGCAGCCTGATTTTGCTCCATCTTTGGGTGCTTGCCCAATTAACTGTGCTCTGATGTAGAGAATGGGAAATTATACCCAATGATCTTAATTCCTAATGTCTCCCCCAGCTCACCCCTCACCCCAGTTTACTCTCCACAATATAGAAGTTACTTTCACATTCATTCTCCTGTTAGGTCGCTATATGACAACCCTGGTAGGTAAGTATGGGAAACAGTTATAGCCATCCTATAGCTGAGGAGACAGGCTAGAGCAGTGAAGTGCCCAGCTCAGATCCCCTCAGCGCAATAAAAATAATAGCTGCCAGTTACAGAACGCATACTTGATGCCAAGCAGTATGTTACCACCTCCTGGTCATGATCTCACTTAATCCTCACACTGACCCAGTGAGGTGTGTGGCATTATCCCAACTTATAGAAAAGAATAAGTTTGGTAGGGATAATGATGAAAACACTGTATGTACTATAAAAATGATAAGAAAAATGAATTCCTGCTATCATGCCTCTCTCTCCACTGCTGTCTTCTTTCTTTGCAGATTCACCTGTCAGCTCCCCACATCTCTCTTCATGTGTGTCTGATCTATTTAACTTATCTATCAGGTTTTAATATCAAGTGGCTATGTTTTCTAGAAATTCTGCTTGATTTTTTTCCATACTTTGCCCCACTGTATACATTAAAACCCAAACCTCCAGTTCAGGTTTGTCCAGCCTGTGGCCCAACACAAATTCATAAACTTTCTTAAAACATTATGTAATGTTTTTGCAATTTTTTTTTTAGCTCATCAGCTGTCATTTATGTATTTTATGTGTGACCCAGGGAAGCCAAAAAGTTGGACATTCCTGGTTTCGACGTTACTTGGCAATACAGTGTAAAGAAACTGGGTGACAGTGTTTACTGTCTCTTCATCAAGATGGGCACAGCTTTTAGGGAAGCTGGTACACTTACTGACCTGGTTTCCACTGTGGGGCTTCTTCTGATATATCATTTACATTTTACCTTAGAAAGCTTTTTCTGTCCACACTGGGGCAGGAACACTTCACCCTGAAACACCTTGTACATGCTGAGTTTCATGAATGTTTTTATACTGTATTTTTATCTAAAGATTGGATATTCCACATAAACCCTAGGGAAATGCCCTCTGATCTCAAGAGAAGGTAATTACAGAGCCATCCTTGGGTAAAGCAGGGTGGAAACGCCAGTGACAGCCTTTTGATGTTTGTAGATAACCCATAGGTAAAGGTTTTTTCTAAAGTGCAGGACTGTTAACTTTGTTTTCAGTAGACTTGATGCTTTTTTCATTCATTTCAATTAATTTTTTTTTTTTAACTGAACTGGGGGCCTCACCACATTCGGGAAGCACACCCCAGTTCAGCATGTGGGTCTGCCTGGGCCGGAGCTGGGATTCGATCCTTAGTCCTCAGGGCTTCAAAACGAGCGCTCAACCCACTGAGCCATCCTGGCTTTCCCAATTCATTTTAGATGGCAATAATTATGTTCATTTGACAAAACAAGATTCAAAGTCTAGATACCAGATTAATTGTAGCAGAGATGGGAGTGGGATTAGTGGTGGTAACAGCCTTTGCTAACCTCATCTCGTGCCCTGAATACTTGAAGGGGCAACATAAGCACCCTGCTGTTACACTACTGCTTACCCACCTGCTGTTGGTTTGTTTTTTTATTTTTCTGTTTTACTGGCTGCTTGCTTTTTTACCAGTGTTTTTTCACGTGTATTCCAACTATCCATTCATAAATATTCTTTCATAGTTTTTCAAAATTTGTTCCTTAACTAAATATTTACTTAAATAATTTACTTAAATAATTATTTTAACATGGAACTTTCAGTCACATCCCCCAAATTCTTTAAATAGCAGAAAAAAGTCAAATCTTTTTCAACTAGAGCACAGCTATCACATTGGATGCTAATGCGGTGACCACAGTGACTACACATGATGTTAAACTTGTTTCTCTTTCAGAGCCTTGGGGCTACTCAGTAGGAACACCCTAAGCCCTTTTGTACTGCCACCCTGTTCCCTTTGGCACTAATCCGAGAAGCAAGCTGTGGGGCAGCTTGCTACCTTGGGGATCCATCTCTCACCTATAGATATGAAGATCATCCTCAAGGGCCCTCTGAATACTGTTCTCCTTCACCACCCAAAATAGAAAGTTAACATATTAGTTCAGGTCTGGGAACAGATCACCTCCATCATCTTAGGCAAATTATTATACATAACCTCTCTAAAGCCTCACTTCCCTTGTTTATAAAATGGAGAAAACACTTTCCCCATAGGGTTTTCATGAAGAATGTTCATTCAGCAACCATCCACTGAGCTCCTACTACATACTAGGCACTGTTTGTCAACAACACAGATGGTAGCATATGAGAGACCTTAAAGAATGTGTTGGAATGAAGATCCTGAATGATGATATGAGGCAGAAGAGCAAGTTTAAAGCCCTGAAAGAAACTTGACAGTACAGGAAAGATGGTGAGAGAGACGGGCTAGATACTGTAGGCCAGGTTGTCCAATTTTCTGGTTGTCTTGGACCACACATAAAAACAAACTAACACTAACTATAGCCAATGAGCTAAAAAAAAAAAAATCGCAAAGTAATCTCATAATGTTTTAAGAAAGTTGACAAATTTGTGTTGGGCCACATTCAAAGCTGTCCTAGGCCACAGGTTGGACAAGCTTGCTATAGGCCAGGGGTGGCGAACCTTTTGGCGATTGAGTGCCAAAGTTTATGAAATAAGAGTATACTCGCTCAACTCGCGTGCCAACCCATCGAGTGAGATAGAGGTATTGATTATTTTTATGTCTATAAGAGCACAAACAATAATTTTTTAAATGGTATTCACAGCTCCACGTGCTGAAATAATTGCTCTGTGTGCCACTTTGGGCACGTGTGCCACAGGTTCGCCACCCCCCGCTATAGGCTAAGGCAGAAAGTTTGGCTTTTACTCTGGATCCAGTGAGAATCCATTGTAGGGAATTAGCAAGGAGATAATGTTTTTTTGTTTTTGTGTGTGTGTTTTTTCTTTTGAGATAATGTTTTTTGTTCTAGAACATGGGAGAAAAAGAACAGAAGAAGGCAAATAAGCACAGAGATATTGCTTAGACTAGCGTTCTAGCACTAGAAATGGGGGAAAGTTTTTAAATTTGGAATGTATTAAAAAAGACCAAATTAAGACTTGCTGATGACTGGTTATAGGGTGTGTAAGAACAAATGATAAAGGGCAATTGGATTTTAACCTGACCATTTCCTGGGATGGGGAAACTACTAGAGAAATGGGTTCAGGGGTAAAAATTAACAGTTTGGTTTTGGACATGTTAAGGTTGAGATGTTCATTGCACATAGAAGTAAAGATGTCAGGAAGGCAGTTTGCTCTATAAAGCTAGAGGTACCGGTTTGTGAGTCGTCAACAGATGTTATTTACAGTACGGAACTAGATAAGGTCAGCCTGGGAGAGTGTGACGTGTAAGAGGACCAAGTACTAGGCACTGGGGCATTCAGGTAAGTAAGTTCAAGAGACTGAATGTAGGTAAAGCACATACCCTTTAGTAAATGCCACAATGTGTGCAGTTACTGTTTTGGAGGTATCCTTACCTTTCAGCGCATGAGGTTGCTAGAGCTTTGAAAGGCCAGGTGTCCAGACTTCACCAATGTTACCTCTTCTTCCCCTCTTCAGGGAGCTACTGCTTCATAGGACCTGTGTTTACTTCCCATCATACTCCATGTTTTTGGTGTTTCTTCTGGTCACCTTGGAGAGAGGCAGAGAACATGCTGTAACATTGGCCTTGGACATTAAGTGTGTTAGGTTGGGCAAGCTCCTTTAGGGCCTTGTGCAGAGAAGCTCTATGGGTTGATGGATTTGCTAAGCGGCCTCTGGGTACTAGCTGGGATATTTCTTTTCTACAAATACTGCTATTCAGTAAGGAGGAAGAGGACCATGATGTGCTGTCACTGCACTTACCCTGCTACCTGGAGGCATGAAGCCGTAGTGTAGATGCCTAAAGCATTACTTGTAGGAAGATTCCACAAGACTTTCCATAAGAGTTTACCCAGCTTTGAAGTTGGAACTTCATTTTGTGGTCTCTCCCCCATGGACTCTCTGTCCTACAGGTGGCTATAATTCAATTTCCTTCTTTCATACCAACAGAACAGGAATTGTTATAACTCTAGGACAAATTCTATCCAGACCTTGTGATCCAAATATTAGGTAAAATGTGACTGCCTTGGATTTGATGATTAAAGTCACAATAAATGAACAAACTTACAAATGAATCAGATCCATGTATGGTTTAATTCTTTTCCCTTGAAGGCTCTGCTGCTGTGTGTTCTAACCTGCAGCATATAGAAACACATGGATGTGTTGGGCACGTACCTCAAACCAAGCAGGTGTGTGTGGAGTACGAGAGAGAAGAGACTGTGCTGAGTCCCTGCATGTTACCTTCAGACATCCATAGGATTCCTCATGAGAGCCACAGTCCCCTCCTACAAGTAAGCATGTTCCAGATTTCCGTTTGCCTAGTGATTCCTGTGTTCTCCAGTTTTGTGCGGAGGCAGGGAGGACTGGGTGGGTGGAGTATAGAGATACTGAGATTGTTAGGTCAGTTTGCAGTCTTGATTCAAAGCAACTACACTTTTGGATGAATACTCCAGCACTTACCTTTCATAGTTTTCCTTGACTTTGTATATTTTATTTTTTAACTGAAAACACCACAAACTAGAAGAACAGCTAATTGTACTATAGGTATAAGACTCCATTCTGTCCACTCTTCAGATCTGGTGCCAGCATCTAGTTTTGTCAGATGTTCAACTCATTGCCTATCCAGACATATGGGGCCGCCTCAGCCCTGGGTCCCTTCATATTTCATTCACCATTTGGGAGATAAGCACCTCTAAAATCAAGTTCCATTTATTTTCTCAAGCTAGGACCACCGTTTACTATCTTTCTCAATTTAACAGGATTTGTCATCAACTGAAGACGAGCCACAGCCTCCTTTTGGGGAGGGTGGCACTGATAGTGTGTCCGAGAGCACTGGCAGCATCCTCAGCAAGCTGGACTGGAATGCCATTGAAGACATGGTTGCCAGAGTGGAGGACAAGAGCCTGTCTGTCCACTGGGCCCTGGACCTCTAAGGCCTAATTGCTGTCTCCACACTAAGGCCAGCACCTCAGTGCTGTAGTTCTGAAGGATGTGTGGGATTAAGGGAGAGAAGCAACGAAAGAAAATATGTGAACTTACCCCTGCAACCATGTTACCTGGATTAGCCATTTCAAGAGGGAAAATAAATAGCTCCCAGTAGTTTTGCTTGCATGGAAAAGGTTGTCTAATAGAAGATGTATTATATGTTTTTGCATGTACCTTATCTTTAGGCATACTTTTTAAAAGAAGAAAAAAATACAACATACCTTTCAAGCTAAGTTTGCATAATGTTTAAGCTCCTTTCAATATCTTGCCTCTTCTGTTACTACTGCTTGAGTTTGAGAAGTAAAATTGTGGATAAACCTGATAGGAAAAATAAAATAAAATCACAATCTTACCTGAGACACTACCATATGACCCAGCAATTACACTTCTGGATATTAGAGGAAATCCAAAACACTAATTAAAAAAGATATATACACCCCTATATGTTCGTTGCTGCACTGTTTATAATAAGATATGGAAGCAACCTACCGGTAGGTGTCCATTAATAGACAACTGGATAAAGAAGAGGTGGTATGTATGTGTACACACACACACACACACACGAATATTACTCAGCCATAAAAAAGATGAAATCTTACCATCTGCAACAACATGGATGGGCCTAGATAGAGGATATGATGAAGACAAAGGACAAATACCACATGATTTCACTTGTGGAATCTAAAAAGCAAAATAATTGAACAAAACAAAGTCAGATACAGAGAACAAATTAATGTTTGCAAAATGGAAGGGGGATTAGGGGGCTGGGTGAAGAGAATAGGAATACAAATAGGGATATAAAGTACAGCATAGGGAATATAGTCAAAAATATAAGTCACTGGTGTTAGGTAGGTACTAACTAGACTTACTGGGGGGTCACTTTGTAAGTTATATAAATGTCTAACCACTATGTTGTATACCTGAAACTAATATGATACTGTATGTCAACTCTTAACAAAAATTTTTTTTTAATTATAAAAAAAATAAAAATTAAACATGGTGCCAGAGACCTGGATAGTTTCTGGTACTACACCCAAACATTGTCACTTTTTTGATGAGAAGAAACTAAATACCCTAAACCACTTGTCTATTTTTAGTATAGTAGCAAAGAATGCTGTTATCTGAAAAGGCTATTAAATATTTCTCCTTTTCAAACTACATACCTGTGTGAGGCCAGGTTTTTCTTATATACTTACTTCTACCAAAACAGCATATGCAGCATGTTGAATGCAGAAGCAGGTGTAAGAATTAAGCTGTCTTCTCATAAATTAAGAGATTTCTAAAACTGTAAACAATGCTACTCTTTTCACTAAATTTTTGGAAAAATAGTTATTTTTACCAAAATGTGTTACATGTTAATATGAAAGGGGTCATTGTAATTTAAAATAATATTTAGACTTTTCACTTTTTTTTTTCTTTCATTTTTTCACTTTTAATTTCTAAATGGTAAATATTGATACACCCACATAAAAGCTCCTTGGGGTCCTCAATGATTTTATGAGTATAAAGGAAACAGAAAGTTTGAGAACTGCTTTAGGGGTAATATGAACCCTTAATTTATCAGACTATAATATTATATACCACTTTACACTTAACACCTTACTCTTCACCACAAACGATTTTACAATAGTATAATTCCTTTCACCTGCCTACTCCTGATTTAAACATTTCACTTTTTTTTAAGATTTATTTTTTATGGTTTGAGAGAGAAGCAGGGAGGACCCAGAGCATTCTCTATAGTTGCACATAATTAGTTGTGACATAGTTTCATTCCACACAGGTGGATGTGGGGCCTTGCAGGGTGGAAACCAAACTGGGGGCCTCCTGTATGGGAGGCAAAAACCTTTGCCACTGAGCCATCCTGGTGGTTACTAGTTGCACCACACTTCAACATATGGGTTTGCACAGGTCGGGGCCAGGATTTGAACCCCTGGCCTCATGGTTACACAGTCAGCGCTCAACCTGCAGAGCTATCCCAGAATCCTATCACTGTCTTCTAAGGATATTATCATTTTAGTACATTTTCATTTCTTCTTGACCTAACTTTCTAATATATCCCTACAGCCTGAAGATCTATTAGTTAATCCTCTTGGGGTTCATTAACTGAGCTCTCATTTCACCCTTTTTTTTTTAAAAATTTATTTATTTATTTATATATTTTTGAGATAGAGAGAGAGGAAGAGAGATACAGAGAGAGAACTGAACTGGGGGCACTCCCCAGCTCAGCATATGGGTCCACACGGGCCAGGGCCGGGATTCGATCCTAGGTCCCAGGCGCTGCAAAGTGAGCACTTACCATATTTTCCGGCATATAAGATGACCCCCTAATTTTACAGTTAAAACATAGGTTTAGGCCTATATTTGCTGTATAAGACTACAGCCTCGGAAGTGGGGGGTAGTCTTATACAGCGAATATAGGCCTAAACCTATGTTTTAACTGTAAAATTAGGGGGTCGTCTTATACGCCGGAAAATACGGTAACCCACTGAGCCATCCCAGCTTTCCCTCACCCTTACTTTTGAAGGATATTTTTTATAACCCTTATTACCCTTTCTGTAAGAAATCAAACCTTGTACCTTGATGGGAAACAGGAGAAAGGAAAATGCACTTAATAATTGTGCATGTCATATTGGTAGAATTCCAGAACTCTACTTCCCTATAAGCACTGCTTATACTCTGACCATTCGTGTGTTTAGCGTCTGGACTGTGGTCTTATGCTGTTTAAGAGACCTTGATGAAAACTAATGCTTTTATTTCCATAAAATTATTGAATCTAGGGAATACCTGAGAGGAAAAACTCCTGTTAAGGTGGGTTTGTAAGTTGAAAATGAATGGCCCAACCTGTTCTTATCTGTGGGCCTGAGGCCAAACTCTGGCAGGAGTTGCCTTGATGAAGGGAAGATTTCTATATATGATCTTAAAAATGATTCTAATTTAAAAAGTATTTAAAATATATTCAAAGCCAGTATCTATAAAAACAAACTAATTAAAATCACCTCATACTAAGAATTTTAGGAAAGCTGAGATGGTTCAGCAGGTTAAGTGCTTGCTTTGCCAGCCCTGGGGTCTGAGGATCAAATTCCGGCCGTAGCCCCGGCAGACTCATATGCTGAACTGGGGAATGCCCCAAGTTTGGCTCATCAGGGTGAGCCTTGGAGTGACCCCCAGCTCTTGGGGGTATGCCTCCCATGTGGGAGGCCCCCAACCTGGTTCCCACCCTGTGTGGCTCCCACTCACCTGTGTGGAACAAAACCATGTCAAACACTGATGATGTGCAACTATGGAGAGAGCTCTGGGCCCTCCGTTCTCTCTGTTTCTGTCAAAAACAATAAAATAAATCTTTAAAAATACAAAAGAATTTTAAAATGATTCCTAGATAAATAGTAAAGATACATTACTCTTCCTCTCTCTTAAGACCTAAGTGAAAGGTAAATAGAGGAATTTTTAAATGGACAACTCAACACAAAGAGAACTAGAGAGGAGATATTACTGGATGAGAGAAGTAACAGTAGGTGTACAGTAGTAGAGGAAGCCATAATATAATTTGTGCAAAAGAGAATAGTGATGAGTCTTCACAAAAAAAAAACCTACAGACCAATATCTCTGATGAACACAGATCCAAAAATCCTAAACAAAATACTAGAAAACTGAATACAACAATACATTAAAAAGATTATATATCATGATCAAGTCGGATTTATCCCAGGGGCACAATAATGATTCAACATACGCAATCTGATCAATGTGATACACCACATAAACAAAATGAAAGATAAAAACCATTTGATTGCATCAGTTGGTTCAGGAAAAGCATTCAACAAGATAGAACATCCTTTTATGATCAAGACACTTAATAAAGTGGGTATAGAAGTGGGCATTATGTTAGGAAAGTACCATAATAAAAGCCATATATGACAAGCCCTCAGATATATACTGAATGGTGAAAAACTGAAACCTTTTCTTCTAAAATCAGAAAGAAGGGATGTCCCCTGTCACCATTGTTATTCAACATAGTACTGAAAGTTCTAGCCAGAGCAATCAGGCAAGAGAAAGAAATAAAAGGCATCCAAATTGGGAATGAAGAAGTTCAATTGTCACTTTTTGTAAATGACATGATTCTTTACATAAAAAATCCTAAAGACTCCACCAAAAAATTATTAGAAATAAATGAATACTTTAAAGTTGCAGGATAGATTGAATATCATGTACTAGAATCCATTGCATTTTTATATACAAACAATGAAACTTCAGAAAAATAAATGAGAAAAACATTTCCTTTGCAATCACAACAAAAAGAATAAAATACCTAGGAATAAACTTAAAGTATGTGAAGAACTTACATACTGAAAACGATAAGATGCTATTAAAAGAAATTGAAGACACAAAGAAATGGAAAGATATTCAGTGTTCATGGATTGGAAGAATCAACATAGTTAAAAAAGCCATATTACCCAAAGCAATTTAATGCAATTCTCATCAAAATCCCAAAGACATTCTTTCAAGAAATAGGTCAAAAATCATTAGATTTGTATGGAATCACAAAAGACCCCAAATTGCCAAAGCAATCTTATGAAAAAAAGAACAAAGCTGGAGGTATCACACTCCCTGACTTCAATTTATACTAAAAATATATATATATTCAGGTAATTTTCAACAAAGGAACCAAACACATTCAGTGGAGAAAAGAAAGCCTCTTCAATAAACGGTGCTAGAAAAACTGGAAGGCCACATGCAAAAGAATGTGTCTGGATTGTGATATATCACCATATACCAAAATTAACTCAAACTGGATCAAAGACCTACACATAAGACCTGAAACAATAAATTATATAGAAGAAAACATCAGTACTAAACTTATGGATCTTGGGTTCAGGAAGGAATTTGTGTATTTGACTTCAAAAGCAAGGGAAATAAAAGTAAAAATAAACAAATGGGACTATAACAAACTAAAAACTTTTACACAACAAAAGAAACCATCAAAATAAAGATGCAACCAGCTGAATGGGAGAAGATATTTGCAAACAATGCCTCTGATAAGGGGCTATATCTAAAATGTAATAAGTGTTTGGGAGACTGTGGAGAAAAAGGAACCCTTATACACTGCTGGTGGGAATGTAAATTTGTATAGCCACTATGAAAAATAGTATGGAGAATTCTCAAAAAATTCAGAATATAGTTATCATATGAGCCAGCAATCCCTCTTCTGGGTATCTACCCTGAAACTCTGAAAACTTATTTCTGTAAATATATATGTACCCTGATGTTCACTGCAGCATTGTTCACACTAGACAAGACACAAACAACTATCAATGTCCTTTGATAGATGACTGGATAAAGATGTATGTATGCACAGTGGAATATTACTCAGCCATAAAAAGTGATGTGATACTGCCATTTATGACAACATAGGTGGATCTTGAGATTATCATGCTAAGCAAAATAAGTCACTCATGTGAGATACAAAACTGAAAGCAACAAAGGAACCAGACAGACAGACAGAAACAAAAACTTATGGACAGTTTAGTGGTTACCAGAGGGGAAGAGAGGAGGGCGATGGACGGGGGGGTGTCAAATATTATACATGGTGATGGAAGGAGAACTGACTGTGGGTGGTGAGTACACAATACAACACAGATCATGTATTATAGAATTGTACACTTGAAACCTATATAATATTACTGACCAATGTCACCTCAAGATATTTAATTTAAAAAAACAAAGGAGGGGAGCCAGGATGGCTCAGTGGGTTAAACAGTCACTTTGCAGCGCCAGGAACCGAGGATCGAATCCTGGCCCGTGCAGACCCATATGCTGAACTGGGGAGTTCCCCCAGTTCAGTTCTCTCTCTGCCTCTGTATCTCTCTCTCCCTCTCTCTCCCCCTCTCTCTCTCAAACAATAATAAATAAATACATAAATACATACGGTAAATAAAAACATTGAATATCAGTTAAAAAAAAAAAAGGAAGGAAAAAAACAAGGGACAGCGTAGAATAGTAAATATAAGACTCAAAGCTAAAAAGCCACAGAAAGGGACCTTGTGAGATAATCATGGTTTTGTAGAACTGTTACAACTCATCTTTGCAACCCTTGTGCAAAAGACATCCCATCCCAGCAGCTATGCTCCAGGCAGGATTCCAGCCTCCTCCATGATCACCTTAGAGCAGAAGTCGACAAATCTGGCCTGCTCTGTTCTTGTAAATACAGTTTTACTGAAACACAACTTGCCTAGCCATGTACATACTATCTAGTTGCACAGTTGCTACACAGATCATGACTTGCAAAACCTAAAATACTTATTTTCTGGACTTTTACAGAAAGTTTGATGATCACTGCCCTAGAGTGAAGCCCACTAGGTGAAATCCACATATATACTCAAAGCTTCAATAAACTTTTTAGTAGCTTGTTCTAAAACATGAGTGGACAGCTAGGCATCAACCGATACACGGGGAAAGCTCTCCACATGAAAAGGAGGGGAAAAAAATCCAAATTAAGTGGGCAAAATAATGAGAGAAAACAGGTCATGCAGAAAACAAAGAAAAAATTTTTAACAAGTTAGAATGCACAGATGACAGAGGAAACCTTAATCTCACATTTCTATGAAATGATTTGTTAGAGGATTTATATTTCTGGTGAGTTGCAAGGGTTCAACATCAATTAATTCCCATTTGCAAATGACTGCAATACATGTATTTAACCAAGGACATGTGATTTCATTCCCTTTTCCTACTGTTGGGGTTTGATGGGTGAGGGGCAGCAATTTCTCTTTCAATGGGCTCAGTAGACTAAGTACTTGCCTTGCAAAATACTCCATTCAGCAGTTGAATCTCAAGGTCTGGATTTGGGACAGGTGACAGGCAGCAAGCTTGATTGTGATTACAGATCCTGACTACAATGTATTTCCTATTTTGGCTCTACTGACAATAAAGCTATTAATTTTATCTCCATCTGCATGACTCTAGTTTATTATTCTAATCAGAACTCACAGGAGTGAGGAATGTGATTTATCAGCCTCCTTAAGTATTGCCTGTGACACGAGAGATCTGGCCTCCAAACGGTAAGTGAGAATTCGACTTTTTAATCTGACAGATAGACGAGAAGATGTTGCATTCATAAAATAAGACCAAGTTACTGTATGAGAAGAACATCAGAGGACAAGAAGAAACTCTTTGAAATTTAAAATATAGCTGAAATAAAAAATCTAATAGAAGATTTAGAAGATAAAGTTGAAAAACTCAGTAGAGCCAAGAGAGACCAAACAAGAGGGAAAAAAGAACATAACTCAGAAGAATGGTCTAGGAAGAATAATATTTGACTAACAGATATTACAGAGAATCAAAAAACTAAAGATGAAGAAATTACCAAAGAAGATTCTTCATAGTTAAGGACAGAGATTAAACAATTAAAAGTCTGTACAATATGCCCTGCAAAATGAATTTTAGAGAGCCATTAAGGAACAAAACAGTTAAATTTTAGAATATGAGAACTACAGAATATATCCTAAAAAGCTTCTAGAGAGGGAAAACACAGATCAAACACAAAGGAACAATGATCAGTATAGTAGCAGCCCTCTTAACAGCAATAGCACAAGCTAGATTATGGTGAAAATGCTTTCAAAGGGGAAAATTTTCATCTTTGAATTCTAGACCCAGTTATTGATCATGTAAAAATATATATGAGATGAAAATAGACATTTTCAGACATCTAACAATTCAAAAGGTTTATCCCTATGTATCCATTCTTATGAAGGTACTGCAGGATATACTCAAGCAAACTGAAAACTTGTAAGCAAAAGGAGGTAGGCATGGGTTGTAGACATGGGTTCTGGATCCAACCAGAAGAGGAGGGATAAAAAAAAAGTCTGGGGGAAGCAGGAATGGCTCAGTGGGTTAAGCGCTCACTTTGCAGCCCTGAGGATTGAATCCCGGCCCCAGCCCATGTGGACCCATATGCTGAGCTGGGGAGTGCCCCCAGTTCAGTTCTCACCAGGGCGAGACCCTGGCCCACTTCCTGCCCTGTGCAGCCCCGCACCCACCTGTGGAATCAAACTATGTGGAAAAACCAATGATGTGCAACTATGGAGACTGTTCCGGGCCCTCTCCCTTCTGTTTATCTCTGTCTCTGTATCTTCCTCTCTCTCTCTCTGTCAAAAACAATAAAAATAAATCTTAAAAAAAAAAAAAAAAGTCTGGTACAGCATCTTTGTGGAGATCCTGGGAAATCAGTTCAGACTAGTGTAAAAGTAACAGTTCCAGGAGGAAGTTCTTTTTTTTAAATTTTTTTTTTTTTAATAGAGTAATTCTTTTATCTTCAGTGCATATTTATTTTTATTTTATTTTTGA
>PVKE010027078.1:0-21853 GCA_004027555.1 Craseonycteris thonglongyai | reverse complement strand
AAAACAAAGGATTTATTGCCCTTTGCAGGAAAGATGAATCATTTTCAAACTTTATGTCCTACCACTGTATTATCCATCAGGAAGCTTTGTGTTGTAAAATACTGCCCTTTGAACATGTTATGAAAATAGTCACAAAGAGAATCAACTCTATTCGAGCAGCTCCATTGCAACACCGACTTTTCAAGGCCCTGTTAGAAGACACTGAAGATAAAGAATATGATCTCATCCTGCATACTAAAGTACGTTGGCTCAATAAAGGTAAAGTTCTTACAAGATTTGTGAACTTAATTGAAGAAATAAAAACATTTATACGGATAAAAAGGAAAATTAGGATGAACTAACAGACTCTGCTGGCTGGTGGATTTGGGTTTTCTTGCTGACACCATGGAAAAATTAGATTCTTTCAATTTGGAGTTGCAGGGAAAAGACAAAAATAGAGCTGAAATGATAAACTCTGTAAACGCATTGAAAGCGAAATTGACTTTGTTGATATCACATCTGCATATCAAGTCTCTCGTGCACTTCCCATATATGAGGAAAATGCTAGGTAACAATGAATTAAATGTGTCATTATTTATTGAGACCCTGCAAGTGCTTCAAAAACAGTTTCAAGAGAGGTTTCTGCAGTTTACAAATATCGAGCCAATTGTCTCCTTCTGTATCAATCCTTTTACTTGCCAAATAAATGTAATAGAACTAGCCGCATGGATTGCAGACCTTGTTCAGGGGAAAGCAGAAGAACTAGAGTTAGAAATTTTGAACCTTAAGAACGATATTTTGCTAAAATCCTTAATATCAGAGGACTTATGGAACATAGTCGACAAAGAAAGTTTCCCATTTTTTAAAAAAGCGGCATATAAAATCAAATCGTTTTTCAGGTCAACATATTTATACGAATCTTTGTTTTCAAACATGAATATAATAAAATCACAATATAGATCTCGACTTACCGATGAGCATCTTAATAATTGTTTGCTAACAGGGTTGTCATCATAGTCTCCTAATTACGAGGCACTGGCCAATGAAATGCAATGCCAAAGATCACGCTGACAGATTGTTCTTTTTATGTTTTTTTTAATGTTTTTTTAAATGATTTTATTATACATGTGTTTTTTATTTACTTTGTATTACATTTTGTATATATGTTTCTTTGTGTGTATATAATTTGTACAATAAATTTATTATTTTAAAATTATTTTTGTTTATTATTTTTTATTCTTGTTTAATAATAAATATCCTTAGAAATAGCTGGTGCCCACTGCTCTACTGATATTTTAGAATGCGCCCTAGGGTATAAAAAGGTTGGGAACCCCTGCTCTAGGGTCTGTGGTTCCCTTTGTTTATACTATGTGTGAGGCTCTGTGACTCTTCTCAGAGAATGTCAGCAAGAGATTTATATGACCCCATGCCTGGGCACGCTCAGAGGGGCGGGCTGGGACGTGTGAGCGGCAGGCTGTCCTCCCTGCAGCAGATGTGTGCCTGAAAATGAGGTGATAACGCGCAGAACCCTACCAGGGAGACAATGACATAGTGCCTGCCTAATTGTGAAAAGGTCATTAAGGCAGACTCGCTGTGCTGTGGAGGCAATTATTTTCAAAAGTATATCTGAGTTGCTTTTTATGTATTGATCAACTGTCAGTCAAAGACATCTCATAAAATCTGACAGATTAGTTGTGACTAATTTAAAAAAAAATATATATATATATGATTCTTCTTAATTTTGGGGAGATTAGAAACATATAATAAAATGAAATTTATGGTGAAGAAAAAGTAAACCTGCATATGCATATTCACAAAAGCAGAAATTCCTGATGATTAAGCGTTACTTATAAAATAGACATACCGATGTAAAAATTTCCAGAAGTGTTTCACTGTTCGGAGATTTTATTTTAATTTAATTTTGATTCTATTTGCAAAGTAAGGAGGAAAGAGTAAACATTCATTGGGAATGTGGTATGGATAAGTGCGCTTTTAGTCATTTAAAATATTGCTTTAGTTTTCATAAAAGAGAAATCAAGCTAGACAGGAAGCACACTGATTTAGGAGTTAAGTCAGCTTGGTTTCTGGGTCACTGGTGTGAACACGTGGGCGAGACATTACGGTGGGAATTACGTCTTTATCAGCTATTCTTCATAACAATTTGATGGTGCGGACTGACGAGCCATGGTGTGTTCACCCAATTCAATAGCTATGAAAACGTTCTCTGCAATAGCGTCTGCTATTGTCTACGGACCGGGCAGCAGCATGAGCAGATCTGAATTTGAGCACAATCGCCATGAAGGCGGGGGACAGAGGCCACCGGGAAGGAGCCCAGTGGAGACAAAGAAGGCCACGCGAAAAGGAGTCACTGGGAGAGAGGACCAGAGGCGGCATGAGGATGGGCAGCTTCCACAATGTCCTAGAGAGAGTCCCCGGAGCTGCCGTGGCCTGGGAGGTAGGGGGCCACACTGCAGGAGGTGAGCGGAGAGAGAGCAGGCGAAGCTCCATCTGCACTGACAGCCGCTCCCATCACTCTCATGACCGCCTGAGCTCCCCTCCTGTCAGACCAGCGGCAGCACCCGATGCTCACAGGGGCGTGAAGCCTACTGTGAACGGCGCATGTGTGTCCCGCTATAGTCCCCCACCCCTCCCCACCCCCACCCTCCCCAACCTTGGAAAAATTGTCTTCCACGAAGCCTGTCTCTAGTGCCAAAAAGAATGGGGACCGCTGCATTACAGTGTCCTGGGTCCTGAGATCAGTGACTGGCCTGCACAAACGCTCAGTAAATACCTTTGGAATAAATATAGTTGTTTCATTGCTTTAAGAAAAAAAATTAGTATTCCAGAGCTTCAAATTCTTCGATAAATTCTACTGTATACTACATATAATATTAGGTATACAAGGATAAGTTTGATTTAAATTAAGAAATTGGCTTGCTTTGTATTTATTTATTTATTATTTATTTTTTTTAATTTTAATTTATTTATTCATTTATTTTCGACAGAGAGAGAGAGATACAGAGACAGAGAGAAAACTGAACTGGGGGAGCTCCCAGTTCAGCATATGGGTCCGCACGGGCCGGGGCCGGGATTCGATCCCTGGTCTCTGGGGCTGCAAAGTGAGTGCTTAACCCACTGAGCCATCCCGGCTTCCCCTTGCTTTGTATTTATATTACGTTGAACAGTAGCGTAGGCCAGCGAAGGCCAATTACGTAAAAATAAAAAAAGGAGATACTCGAGACAAGGCTCGCTTCTCACCCCACTCCCCAGAGCACGCGGCCCCACCTGTGCTGATCCCTTACCTTCGGTTTGTGTCTGTTCATTTCAGGATGTATCTTTCTTCAAGGCCTGGTGCAGGGGACCAGTGAGGACCCCTCACCATGCACATGGGGCAGGAAACCCCAAACCCGCACAGGTCAGGGTTGCCAAGTCAGTCGGTTTTAGATCGCTTAACGGAGATTGCTCAGGTCCAGAGAACAGCAAAGACACATCAGTGAGAGACCCAGCGACCGTGGGGCATCCAATGGCCCGATGCCAACAGCGAACGTGTTCATGAGCGGCAGGCGCGCTCCTTGTACCAGAAATCATTTGAATGGTCTACTCCCAGCTGGCCACCCTCCAGCAGACATTCGGCACATCCATCTCCGAGACTGAATAAATAGAAACGATTCAGACCATGCTTTCAAAATCTGCTGCAATTAGCATTTATTATTGATGTCCCTCCTCTCATCAAAAACTCCACATTGCTCATTTGTGCTCTGATTAACTCGGATTTAAAGACAATTTGAATACTAGCTTTTCATAAAAAAGGGTATCCACACTTGTCCTTGCACGGCTCCGTGTCACCAAATGGCTGCTTACTACCAACTTAAGTTTCCAGCTAACGTTGGGAAATGCTAGCACAATCTGCCACAGCGCCATGAATTTTTAATCCATTGTTGCGATTGTGAAGTGAGGAATTTGCTTTCCAATGGAGAGCATGCTCGGTGTTCCATCCAACACCCTCACAACAGCCCAGCACACGCTGGACTGCGTCCCACGGCGCTCAGAACATTAAACCTGGGCCTGAATTCTGCAGGGGCTGCACTTGGCTGAGCTGAAGTTTCCCTATTTGTAAAATGGGATCAACACCAACACTTGGTTGCGATCAGGTTGTCTGACGCTCAGCACGGTGCCTGTTTCACCTGAGGGCTTCGGAAAATACCCACTAGTGTTACCCCAGGGTCACTACTGTCGTTTTAGGTGTATATTCTGACGCCACAGTTCATGTTCAGTGACCGTGGAGAGTTTATTCAACTTCAGTGAACCTCAGTCTGCTCATTAAGAAACGGGGCTAATACCAGCTGCTCTGCAAGACTGCTGTGAGGACTAAACCAAGTCTGTGAAGAATTGAACCTAGTGACAGGCGTAGGGCATAGGGTCCCAAGATACAGGGTCCTGACCTCCACTTCCCGTTTCTGTAAGACCGTAAGAAGAATATTAGAAATTCATTGGCATCCTTGTAAGTCAGTGAGATTATTACGAAAAACCTGTCTATCATTGTTCAGACTTTATTATATAAGCAGACTGAAAAGAAATTACACTTTAAGGTTATACGTATATATTATAATATGCAATATTTTATATGTGTATCCATCACTGATATATGAAAACAGTTGCAAATATTAAAAGAAGAATAAATGAGTACTACTGTCACTCTCCGGTAGAACTTCAGAACCCACAGAATGCCCAAGACTGTCTAAGAGGGGAGGTAAATTGGAACAAGAGAGAGTGTCTCATTATAACAATGTGATATGCAGCCCATTCCCACCAAATAAGAGTCGGAGCTTTATATAGCATCATGGAGGATGGGTAATCATTCCTGGAAAAATTAACTGGAAATAAAACATTGTTAATTCAGTACGAAACAAAAACATCTAAATTCACCTACGCCAGAAAACAGACTGCATTGAACTAAGTGTATGAATACTTGCAAACTATAAAGGGCTGAGAAGAAACGATGACACGTGTCTGTGGTGACAGTCTGACAGCGTAAACCACAACACGTCGGAGGTGCAGTATTCACTGAGGGATCCTAGCTCAACAACACAAATAATCCAGCCACACAATGCATCTGGGTTGAATAGTTTTGACAAGAAGGGTCCATCTTCACCCACCTCTCTCCTGCCCTTCTGCCAGCTTGCTCAGATTCCCCGAATAAAGTGACAAAAGCCTGCAGCTCCACCACAGATGCGGGGCAGCTTCCAGGTGAAAGATCGGGGTTCTTGATTAAGAACGCACCCCCCAGGCAAGGTGCTTGGCTCCTTATGACGTGGGAGAGGCCCTGCCTCCGTGCACCTGCTAGTTCTCTGGGGACGTTTAGAGGAATAACTGAGTTTAACTTTATGTCTCCTTCGCTTTGCCCCAACCATATCTGAGACAACGGGGTCAATGGAGCAGACATGGCCTTCCGTGTAGCAAGCGCTGAGAAAACCTCCTGGACGCACAGGCAGGAGTCGTCCGAGGCTCTGGCTGGAGTTGAGGTGCGGGGCCCCTTCCTTGAGAGGAGGATTTCGGAAGCCCTGGGAGGGAGGGGCGGGCATCGTGGGAAAGGAGGTCTCAAGACAAGACAAGCCCGTTTATTCGTTTTTGCCTTCTGACTTTCTAAATATGTTGACGTCTACAATTTCTAAAGCCCTCTTACGTGCAAATGTGTTATAATTACAGAATGTATGGCCTTTTTTTTTTTTTTATGAAAGACATGGGAGCTCCTGTGATAAATTGCTTATTTCCACAGAGGTTCTTTTTTTTATTTCTTTTAGCTGATTAATACTCTGTTTCTACTCATTCTTCCCGGAGTAGATGTCCACTTTATAAGGGAGATCACTGTGGGGGTGGCACAAGAACCCTCCCTCTGCCATTTTCTTTTAAATGTAGGCTTTTGTGGTTGTACACAGCCCTTGCCCTGGGATATCTATTTCATATCATTTATCACAAGAAGGTTCCAGAAGGGAAACCATGGCACTCTCAAGCCTGGTCGTTGGAGGAGAATCTGGAAAAGGGACCATGTACAAAGTTAGTGCAGTGCCCAGGGACGTGTCACAGCTCAAGGCTGTCACCTGCCCCAGGACCCCAGGACTAATCAGAGCCCCCCAGGTGCCCCAGTCTGACGGGGAAGGAGCATCTTCTCCTGCCCTCGGGGCTCCTGTAGGTAACTTCTGAACATGACAGGAAGACCGACGACCAGGGAGCCCAGGGGTGCAGCCACCCTTCCGCGGGACCGGGCGCAGGGTGGGCACAGGGAAAAGAGAGGGTCTGGGAAGCCACCTGGAAGGCATGCAGCCAAGGTTGCCCTTCTGCAGCAGAGCAAGGTCAAAGAGAAGGCGCTGCAGGGATACTCCACGCAAACGCCCGCGGCTAGTGCCCCCACACGGCCCGGCCTAGAGATGCCCCCGCACGGGTTCTGGGCAGGGCTGCCGGAGTCCGCCGACAAAAACTGCAGGATGTCGGCTAAATCTGACTTTCTTACAGATAGGGCACAATTTTCAGTGTGACGATGGCCCCTGCGCATGTGGGGTGTGCTTCTGCTGACGTTATTTACTGTTTTTCAGAAACTCCAGTTGAACTGGGCCTTCTGTACTTCATCTGACAGCCTCATCTCCCTGTATGAAGTTATTACTTCTGTCCCAAAGGACAAGAATCGATGGTGAGTTTCCACCACGTGTGTTATATTTAGTGTTAATCTCGTGAGTGCCATATTTTTGCTTCCCTTTCCAATTTAACTCTCGGGTCCTCCCCTTTTAAAGATGATGCTATTTCTGTTCATTGTGATATAGAAAAATGGTCTCCACTGCGAATGTGCTGATTTTATTCTCTCTAAGGTCATCTGTGAATTCCCCCTGTTCTCACCAGCGTGTGTGTATATATATATATATATATATTTTTTTTTAATCTTTTTAAAATTTATTTATTTATTTATTTTATTTTTTATTGTTTTTGACAGACAGAGAGAGATACAGAGACAGAGAGAGAACTGAGCTGGGGGCACTCCCCAGTTCAGTATATGGGTCCACACGGGCCGGGGCCAGGATTTGATCCTGGGTCCCCAGCACTGCCAAGTGAGCACTTAACCCACTGAGCCATCCCGGCTTCCCCTATTTTTTAAGGCATTAAGCTGACTATTCTGTTGCAAGTCACTGAAGTTTGCTCTGTGTCTTCTGTGTGCAGATGTTACAAAGAGCCCTCCTTTAGGAATCTGCAGTGTCTTTCCAAAGGTAAGAAACACAAACCAGTACGAGAGCAAGTAAGACTGGTTTCACAGCGTGAGCGCCATCAGGGTTCTAACGAAGGAAAGGTGATGCTCGGCATGGAGTTGAGCACGAATATCTTGGAACCTGCTTTCCTGGTGCCAACACCGTAGCTCACCTTGCCCGGGGGGAATGGGAACGCTGAGAAGAGGGCCGGAGCTGGGTGAAGGGGGCGGGGTTGCTGTGACGTCAGGGCACAGGGCGGTGTCTACTTCTCCCTCCTGTTTACCCTCATGCGGTTCCTCAGCTGATGCCCATCTCACGAAGTATGCCCATCTCACAAAGGATGCCCATCTCTCACAGAGCCCAGAGCCCGCCCAGCACTTCTCACGACCTGGCACCCCATGCTCAGATCTGATCTCTCCGCCCATCTTCTTCCCGCTCTCCTGGGGCCACATTGCTCTCCGCAGGGGTCCTTTACTGGCTCCTGGGCGCTGGTCATCACCTCCCTACTAGGTAATGATTTGTCTGTCCCCCTTGCTATTAGAACATTGGCTCCATGAGAACAGGGATTTTTGTAAGAGTCTATGGCTGTGTAGCCAGTGTCTACAGTACAGTCCCTTGCACATGGGGGCACCGAATAATGTGTGCAAAGCCCCCGTTCCTGTGATATCATAGCACATACTTATTCTAAAGGGATGGACGCTGTGGTCACCACTGGCTTTGCAAGTCGTCCCTTAGCCGTTTGCCTCCGTGTTATCAAGAGAACTGGACCTGGTTCCTCTTTCTTTCTTTTTTCCTTTAAATAACAGCTAAAGTCAAATCAGGCTGGATTTAGATGCTGCCATTCCCAAAGCTGAGACGGCGCGTGCTGGCGAGTGACCGGTCCCCCACTTCCCGTTCACTGGATCTCACCCTTCATCTGGCATATCCAAATTTCACGGGTGCGCTCGCTGGTTCCTCAACACTGCAAACCCTCTGCATTCTTGGACGAGAGCTGGTCATACCCCCCTTACTGATAGATGCACTGGACACCTGTTCAGCCTCCCGGTCACCAAACTGCCTCAGCATCCTCACACGGCTGCTCTTACCTTCTGTGAGAATGTTTACAGGAATCCCGGTCTGAAGAAGGTGGCACTCAGCGTGCTGTCCACCCAGTTTCAGTCCATCACCAACTAGGCCGGCCCTGAGCACAGGCAGGTCAGCCGGTGGACGCCCTCGGTGCCCTTCGGATCCGCTTAGAAATGCAGCAAACAGCTCCTGACGCCCTGCAGCACGGAGTTCCATTGCTTTGATTGAGCCTTCCCAGTGCGCCCAGGATGCATGGTTTTCCCAGGTGCACCCGAGGAAGCGCGCCACGTGCAGACCACGCGGTTTAAGCAGGAGCCATGACTCTGCCCCCGCCCCCTGCGGGTGTGAGATTGGGCACGAAGGCCTTGGTTTTAAGTGACTTGGTCACACGTTACCGCAGGGGGAAAGCAATGGCGTACGATTACGGAATCCAGTTTGAGGCAAGTCCCCAACTGTCCTCAGTTCTTATGCAAAATGAAAGGATACCTCCTGCACTTTGCCAGGACCCAAGGGTCCGGCCGGAGAGCTGCCCAGTAGACACAGAAGCCACTTTGACACACAGTTGTCACTCAACCCAGCGAAATCGTTTCAACGAGCGCTGTCCCCTTTCTGGGAACTCACTGTGAGGGCGTACACAGAGTCACCTGGGGGACTCACACGCATAGTCGGTCTTTAATGATCTATCTAAGCCACAAACAAACACCCCCAAGAGCTCAGCCTGTTAGGGCCAGAAAGGACCACAGACCAGGCGCCCACAGCTCCCAAACAGAGGTCCCAGGAGACACGGCCCTGCTATAAGCACGGCCCACGCTCCTGATGTTGCGATGTTACTTACGACAAGCAAGGGTCATGTAGTGTTTAATATTAAACCGAACACATCAAATGTGGCAAAGAATAAAAATCTGCATGCATTCGGAAGACCTAATACAGTTTTCACAGATGCTTTAAGCTGGCAGCAGGCTGAATTGGGAAAATTCCAAACCCTCTGGGCTTTATGTCATGTTGCCTTGGGGGTTAGGCAAGCAGAAAGATTCAAGAAAAACTCAACCTCCTCAGTTAGCAGGTGAATAAAACTTGAGATGAAGACAAGCGATGACTAATGAAGATGTTAGGATTGGCCTCTTCTTCCAGGAGAACATGGCTGGTGTCAGCACCGGCTGGGCTCCGGGGGTGCCCTGGGGGGAACACGTTAGAGGGCCGTGACATAGGACTGCAAGCTGAGTGGCTGAGGAATAGGCCGGGACACTGTACGTCACAGGACCAAGCTGTCAGCTGGGCTACGCTCCTGTGGAAGGCAGAAGAGGACCTCCTCCAGCCCTCTCCCCTATGCTTGGTGGTCCCTCAGCTTGACAAAGCGCCCCCACCCATGTGTGTGCCCATATGTGTCTGTGTCCAAACGACCCCTTTTATAAGGGTGCCCGTCATACTGGATTAGGGGTCTGCTCTAGTCCCACACAACCTCTTAGCTAATTACCTCTGTGAAGACAGTTTCCAAATAAAGTCACATGCTGAGGTCCAGGGGGCTCAGGACTTCAGCATGGGAATTTGCTGGGAGGACATAACTCAACACCTAACCCAGGTCAAGTGTCAGGCTCGATAGACAGAGAGGTTCTTAGAAACGGTTTCCAGGTTCAAAGGCCAAGAGGAGCCTCTCGTCCCATCGCTTCAACTTTCTTAAGCTCAACACTAACCATGTACACATCCCCAAGATTCACCGCAACCGCACAGTCCAAGATTTCCCACTCGGTGTCTTCTCTGCGCAATCCTCAAGGGTCGGTGATGGCTCAGCTCTGGCCAGTTGTGGTCACGACAGACGGGAGGGAAAGAGGTTGGAGCTGGCTGCCGTAAGGGAGCAGAAATCCACTCAATGGCACTGCATCGTCCAGGAAGGTCTTCATGAGATATCGCTGAATGTTCATTAGGTGAGAAGCAAGAGACGACAAATCCCAGACAGTCCTGAGTTAGCTTACCTTTTATTTCTGGGGTCTAGATTTAGGCTTGTTCTCATTGTCTACGTATTCCTGCATTTCTGTAGAAGGGATCATTTACTGTAACTGAATATTCAAGACCTGGCCTGGGAGATGTATTTAAAGGTTGTGCCCCTTCTGGCTTCAGTGATATTTCAGCTTCAGCTCATCCTCACGTATGAACATGAACTTGACTTCCCCCATGGCCTGCCTCCACCACCCCCAGCCCTGGAGTAGCAGAGACGACTTTTGAATCTTCCACGAAATGTCCTTCCTTTTACTGAAAGTGAGGTTTACACTGAGCAGAACGTGAGAAACACTGTCTCTACTTCTGAGTGTGTGAACACATTCTCCTTCACGATAAACATGCCACCGAGAAATAAGCACCGTCGTTTCAAGGCAGTAACTTATACCAATTAGATGTCAACTCAGTTATGTTCCTAGGGTTCTAGAAAATGAGATTTCAAAAAATCATCGCTTAAAATAGATTTCAACGTCACACGGGCATATTTAAATGAACAGAAACTCAGCAGTGGCCATCATTTAGAGTAAGAATGATTCTCTGACTCAGCAAAATGGCAATAAGAACAGATATTCCAGGACTATCTCAAGTCAAGGTCTGCTGATGAGCAAAGTTAGTTCTACGTGAAACCTAATTCCCTCCTGCCAAGTGACATGCTCACAGGCTCTGGGGACTCGGACGTGGGCATCTTTGGGAGTCCCTCTTTTGCCACCACGCATATCAGCAACATTTGATCAACGGCTTCCTTTATAGCCGTACACACGTTTGTGTAGGTGAGGAAATCAGATCTGGTGAGTGATTTGCCAAAGGCCCCACTGGGGACAGGTCTCGGAGCTAAGCTGAAAGCGTGTCCGGGCCCCCGAGCTGAGGACCCCCCTCCTCGGGCCCTCGGACATCCTGGTGTGTTCGCTTTCTGCTGGCTCTCCCTGCATGGAGGGAACATGAGTGTCTATTTTGGCCCGCCCGGGCCCCCCTCTTTACTAGTGCATCTGAGCAGAGGACAGAAGTATCCCTGAAACAAACTCCAGGCACTTGTGTTGCTAGCTCTCTCGCAGGATCAAAGACCTCGTTGACGTTCATGCATGTCAAGAGGTCACGTGCCCCCTCTGGCCGCAGCCGCTGGCCTGAGCCGGCAAGCGAGCCTCCCACACACCCCTGCTCTTGCAGCCTCTTCTCTTCCTCAGGCAGTTGTGAGAACTCTCACACAAATATAAAGCTTCAGGGACTCTTTCAGTCAGGGACGACCAGTCTCTTCCATGAAATGACGCCATCAGGATTCTGTTTCCTCTGGGTTTTTCCAGATCACAGAGATTGGAACCTGGCTCTTTCCTTTTAAAGCTGGATAGCATCCTTAGCGGGCACCAGGGAGCCCTACCCGGCTCGTGAAAAGTCCGCTCCGTACTCAACACTGATTGATCGCCATCGCGGATCGATTAGCCTTGATTAGCACAGTGGTGTGTCATGGCCCCTGGCTGGCTGACAGGGAGGACTTCTCCAGGCTTTAAAGGAGAGGTGCTGTTGGGTATTTCGTACAGATCCAGAGTTTCTGATGCACAGCGAAAGTGTCTGGTGGAGCTGTTCCCTCCGGCCAGGCCCGGAACAGCCGGGAAAGGGAGGAGAAGAGGAGGTGGAGGAAAGGGGGCTGGGGGCGGGGGAAGGAAGGGAAGAACAGGACAGGGGACTTGCCCCTCACCCAGTACTCAGTCTGTACCAGGGACAGGCTGACTCCGAAGCCAGGTGGACGTGGGGACTCGGGTCATGACCAAGGACACAGGGCGGCATGTGAGGTCCCCAGCCCTGCCCCCACCCCAAGTCCCCGCACCTCCTGCGCCCCCTCCCCTCGGGGAACAGTGAGCCTTGCACTGTGAGCGGAATTCTTGATGTGGAGTGCAGGGCTAGAGGCCATTACAGTGAGCCATCCAGACTGCAAGCCAGCTTTAACCTGTCCCTACGGCTGATGCCGCGTCTGTACAGAAAAGGAAAACCACACACGTGCCTCCAAGAAAGGAGTGAGGTACCCAAACTGCCCGGCCCCAGGGGCTGCCATCCGCACGGTATTGCATGTGAACTAGGGTCCACCCGCGGGGGGACCACACATGCCCCGATTAATTACCCCTGGTGGTGAAACTGCGAGCGCTCCTTATTTCCTTGTCACGGTGCTTTTAAAACGATCCAACGGACGCGTGTATTATCTTATTGTCAGAAAAGCATCCTCAGGGAAGCCGGGAGGGCTCAGTGGGTTGAGCGCTCGTCTTGCAGCCCCTGAGGGTCGAATCCCGGCCCCAGCCCATGCGGACCCATATGCTGAGCTGGGGTGTGCCCCCAGTTCACGTCTCACCGGGGCACCCTGGTTATTTTTAACTAGTTTCTTTGTGATGTGACTAGGAAAGTCTGGGATGCTTATAGTTCACACATCCCCACCTGAAAAACTAAAAGTCTGGTAAATTCTCGACAGCATCATGTCTCAGACCTTTCTGAGTTCTGTTTACAGCAGCCTGCTGCTTCCCTTAGTCTGCCTGGGGGCATTTCAGGCCCCACCCCTGCAAGGCCAGCGCTACAATGAACCTCCTCCACCTATCACAGGGCCTCTTCATTTCCCCACCTGCATCTGGGAATGCTGGCGTTACTAAGACAACAGGCTGTTTCTAAGGCGTGAGCTGGCCGTCAGAACCTCCTGGCTTCAAAGATGCCCATTAGACCGCTCTTTGGGGGTCTGAGCTCCTCCAGCCAGATCACCCGGGGAGCTGCTTACTGATCCCGAGCTGTCATGCTCCGGCTTTAAAATCCCACCACGCTCCTCGCGTCCAGCCCCTGGGCGTGCGGTGGTCACAGCGAACCTGACTCTCAGCACGTCCCCAAGAACGCCACGAATCAACGTGGCTCACTAGGAAGCGAGCCCAGTCGCTACAGTTGGCTCTTTGTCTTCCAGGACGCTGCTTAAAATGACGCCAAGGACCATTAAACAAACGCAAACATCATCCACTGTAAAGTGAAAAATGAATATAATGCTCTTGAACTAGTGTGTGTTTCTTTAGAGACTTTACAGGTTTCCTGGGGCAGTTTTGTTACTCATTCAGTGCCTGCACTTCACAAATATGTGCCCGGTCCTGTCCGCTGCCCTGTGACCCTCAAAGACACATGAGCACTGTCAATGCCAACTCAGCGCTGAGCTTGCCCGCCGGGCTCCCGTGCACCGGGGGTGACTGGCTTCCAGGCAGATAACGAAGACTCAGGGTCCCGCTAGTCAGGCCCCCGGTTGAAGGTTTGTCACCACTTGCCTGAACCCGCTGCGGCCCTCCGCTTCCCCGGTAAGTGTGAAAAACGCCAGGGGGCTGCTGGCCCGCCGACTGCACGCGGGAAAGCTGAAAGCAGTCACAGCGGCTGGCCGGTGATCTGCTCCCTGCGCCTACCTGGCCAAACCACGTCGTTCGCGCATGTCCGCTTCCCTCGGGGATGAAGGGCTGATCGGGGATGGAGCGCAGCCACTGACGGGACATGGGTCAGGGCGACGTCGTGGGCCTTCCCTCCCTACTCACACCCGGCCTGCTCACCGGAGTGCGGCGTCTACCGATGACCAGAGAAATGGCAGTTGTCTGGAAGGGATGGGGGAAGGTGCGGCCTTATCCTTTTACTAACATACTAACCCCAAGTACAACATGGAAGAGAGTGGTCTGGTGGTGACCAGAGGTGCACAGGTGTATTTTGCCCTTCCCTCCTGTTACTAAGGCCTGACCACAAATATGACACGCTATGGGAGAACTCACACCTTGATCTGAAAGTAGAGTTTCCTTGTTCAGGTAACAGGAGCAACTACTGAACGCCAAGGCCTTACATCAGAGAAGAGGCCCACACAGCCTTACACCCCACAGGCTTCTATTTGACTTACGAGTACGCACGACGCTTACATATTTACACCGACATCGCTGTCCGTGTGTAGCAGCTGACTCACGCGCCTCCCATGTGCGGCTCCCATTACTTTAAATAACTCGCATCTATAGGAGACGGTGAGATGGGCAACTTCCTCTGCTTCCTGCCTCCCTCCCTCCCTTCCTCCCTCCCTCCTTTGCACTGATGCCACCTCCAGCAGCTCTATAAAGCGCCAATCCCTGGGCTTTCATGACCCAAAGCTCATAGGTATTTGTTAAATGTAGTCATGGGGAAATGGTAGAGCTGAATGTGGATTTTCTTTTCCCTGAAGTGGAAGAATCGAGAGGGAACATGTCACCGGGTGTAGGGACCCCTGTACTGGGATCCGTACACTCTCGGGCACGGAGCAGGCCGTCAGCTTTGGGTGTTCACCATTCTGATCGCCTGGCTTGGGAAAGCAAGCAGCCATTGTTGTTATAACTTGTGGAAAATAAACAAATCAATGAGGAGATGAATAAAATAGAACATGTGGAGATTCACACTCCATCCATACTTTCAGTAGGAATGAGCATGCAAAAGGAGATGGCAAAAGATCCCAAAAGTTGATTTTTAATGATTAGAATAACTCAATTATATTTGTTAAATGCAAAGTACAACAGGGATGGTAAGAAGGTCCCAAGCATAGGTTAATTTAACTCTAATTTAAAATAGCCTAACTAGGGGAGGCCGGGATGGCTCAGTGGGTTGAGAGCTCACTTTGCAGCCCCGGGGACTGAGGATCGAATCCTGGCCCCGGCCCGTGTGGACCCATATGCTGAACTGGGAGCTCCCCCAGTTCAGTTCTCACTGGGGTGAGACCCCGGCCCAATTCCTGCCCTGTGCAGCTCTGCCCACCTGTGGAATGAAACTATGTGGAAACACCAATGATGTGCAACTATGGAGACTGCTCTGGGCCCTCCCCCTTCTCTCTGTCTCTGTATCTCTCTCTCTCTGTCAAAAACAATAAAATAAATCTTAAAAAATAGCCTAACTAAATAAGTTGGCATGTAAGCAAGCAGAAGACACATTTTGATAGAAGGAGTAAGGGCAAAATGATGCACTTCAGAAGCAAAGGTTTGGTGACTGAGTCCGCAGAATTTGATAAAAATGGGACCAGGACCTAAGCACGGGGAAGCTGCCTCATGTCTGAAGCACATTATCCTTGTTCCCAGTCGAGTCCTCATTAGAACAGTGGTTCCAGCCCTCCCCTGCCCCCTCCAGATTCTGCCTGCTGTTGGAAGTGGATATCGCTGGGCCAGTGTGTGTTAAGAAGGAAGGGCAAAGCTTTTATTGGACCCTCTGGCTTCCCAAAGCACAGTCATTTGCAGCCAGATCATAAAAACAAACATACAAAGAAACACAAATCAGGATTGAAAAGGGCTGTGGACGGTGAAGCTCCCTGCCCAGGATACGGCCACACCTCTCCGCCACTCCCTAGTCATCCCCGCATTAGCCAGGGCTCTTTGCCCCGATGGCTTCTCTTCACACTGATGGTGGAGACAGAGCCGACAGGTCCCGCCCACACCCATCAGTCTCTATTCTTCACCGTCAGGGCACAGAGAGGGGGTGATAGCTCCCCTTTGTTCCTCCCACTCAGAGCCAGGGGCCTGCCCCTGATTTCCCAGGGTTCCCTGCACACCTTCACCCCAATGGCAAATGCCAGCCCCCAGGGGTTCAGACTGAGAGGAAGACCAGACGCCGCCCAGACCAGTACACAGCTCCACGTATGGCAGCCAGCGAGCAGACAGGCTGTGAGCAACTCGGGTGGAAGCACGTTCAAAAGCAGGGGTACGGCCCCGGAACAGCCGCTGTTCACTTTGGGGAGCTACAAAAATGTCATGCAAGCGTGAAAGAGGATTTGACAAGAAATGCTCAGAATTTTTTTTTCTGGAAGACTCCGAAACTGCCCCCAAAACGTCCCAAAATAAATTTAAAAAAAATTAAAAATCGCCATGAAATAATTATATTACAGCTAAATCTAATATAGAAATGAACTCTGCTTGAATGTGGGCATATTTCTATAAAAAGCAATCACATTGAGGGGAGACCGCACGCATTTCAGCAGGGCGGGCATCTTCATCACTGATATCTATGTGCACAGTCAGAAATGAGTGCGTGCTGCCTTCTAACAATGCCTCCCTGCAAGGATTAGAGTATATACTTATTCTTAAATATGAAGTGTTCAAGATAGTAGCATCATGTTTATTTATATTGCTATAAAAGCAGGAAATTTATGTTTGAGAAAATAATTTCATGTTTGTCCTATAGTAGGGTGACCAGACGTCCCGCTTTTGGCGGGACAGTCCCGATTTTTAACAATTTGTCCCGCTTCCCACAGCGTTTTAAAAAAGTCCCGATGTTTGGAAAGAATGCACGACAAGCTAGGGAACGGTGGGAGATAGACCCAATTTTTAATCAAGAACCCCCTCCCCCGGGTCAATGGTGTCCCGCTTTACCAATGTGAAAATCTGGTCACCTTATCTATAGTCCAAAAATTCCACAGAATCTCCATGTTTTAAAGCAATATATCAGAATTGCCTTATATTATGCACATGAGAGTTACTAATAAAGGTTAGATTTATTTGGGATGATTTCTATTCATGTGTGTAATTCTGTTCATGGTATGTTTCCTATGTTCTCAGCTACTCAACAGAGGAGAGGAGGACAGAACAGGTACTACTACGCTCATTTTACAGATAAAAGAAATAGATTCACAACAGCCGCCAAGAAAACACAGCTGGTACGGAGGGATGTTAAAAACATATTCACATATACGATACATTTAAAAATGCAGAGAATTAAGCGGAAGTCAGTTATCCCACATGCATGTTTCTCCATTAGAGTGACCTATGAGAGTTCCCACTGGAAAATATACGTATTATAAATTCAATGCATGCTACTTAATCATGAAAATAATCAAAATGAACGTGATGGTGGTTGAGCAACCTTCCTGCTTCTTCAAAGAAAAGGCGTGTTCAACTAAAAAGATGGAAAAGGCTGAACCAGGATCAGATTGTGAAGGCCCCCTTCAGTTCAAACATCCCGTGAGTCTGTAAAATTTCTAAGTCTCACTGAACACAATGACGATTCTTCCACCAGAACAAGCCCCCCAAGGACACATCAGCCGCCTTGCATCAACCGGAAAGCATCAGATTGGAGGTCGCGCTTCTGAGGGAAAGATCTGCACACAGAGTGAAGTTGTCTGGAATGAGAACCGAGGGGAAGCAGGTCGCACAGCTTCTCAATGACAAGGGCTGGTGTGGGTAGGTGAGGAAATCCTCTGGCTGCCATCTGCTCCCAATAAACTCCCTCCAGTGATCTCGAAGGAGCAGCCCGTCTGTCCCTGTCACCCTGAAGAAGCCCTGCTCTTTCTCATCACAAAAAACGGTGGAATGCATGTTCTTTCCTACCTCTCCTGGGACAGTGTGAACTTCACACCTCCTCCCTGCAGTCCCCTCCTTCTGTCTTGGGGATACAATGGGGAGTGAAGCCGCACAGTCCTTGGGAATCTCACATGCATTACATCAAGTGGAATGTGCGATCTCCAAAGCTCGCAGAAGAAGGAGCAGAGGGGAGAGTGAGGTGCTGCTTCACGTGGCCTCCATTATTCCACGTCCATCCACAGCCAAGAGCAAGTCGCTGCCACCAGGTTTCCTAGAATTGGACGTCGTTTAGGAAGCATCGGCTCCTGCTACTTGGTGAATCCGTAAAGGGAGCAGTCATCCAGTTGTCAGTTTGCACCTTTGCACATAATCCTTACACTTTATTGTATATTTTATCTCTTACAGTGACTGCACATCATTTTGTAATTACACGCTTGGGAGTATTACTGCTTGACCTTGACCTGCCCACAGTGGGCGGGGCCCCTCAGAGCTATGAAAGCGCCACGCGGCCCCCGCTGGCCGTCTGGGGACTGCAGGGGAGGACGGTCCATCATTCCAGCTTCCACGCCGGCCCGTCCCTTACATTTCCTCCCAGGCTTCTGACAGCGGTGCCTCCGTGGTGCATAGGCCGGCCGCCTGCTCCTCTCTTCTCCCTTTCTCTTCCTGCCTCTCTCCTGTTTCTCTCGCCTCTGTTCGTCTTCCTGGCCTCCTTACGATCTGGGTTATTGCTGCCTCTGCTCAGTCTGCCTGCCCTTTCTGCCTTCTTCTCTCTTTTCCATGAATACTACTGCGTTTTTCCCTGGACAGAGCGGGGTGCTTGTCAACAACAAAGAGCATGGGCCATAGCAGGAGACGGCGGTGGCTCTTCACTCAGGCCACTCAGGTCTCTAAGGAGATGTAAGTTGTCCCCGACAGAAAGAGGGGAGAGCTTCAAGGCATCTTGCCAGGGGACGGGGGAGATTGGCGGCCACAAACATGAGCGCACACGCCTTCCACCGGTGTGCAGAAAGCGCAGTGGTTCTGGGCATACACATCTACCTTGGGGGCAAACAAAAATCTAAGACCAAAAACATGCAGATGGGCGTTGAGTAAATGGAGAGAGCACAAGGAAAAGAACATATTTAGAATGAGAATTTTAAAGTCAGAAGATGTATGTAACAATGAAGAAAACATAAGTGCAGAGAAAAATCGTCAAAACGGTTTCTAGGAACCAGATCACAGATTGGAAGAGGACACAGAAAGGGACTTCACAAATGCCCAAGGCTTTGATCTCGAGGCCGCCAGGTGAACACGCAGGGATAAGCTGTGTACGGAATCCATAGGGCAACTTCCAGGCCATGTGTGTGCGCAGAGACAGGCATCAGCTGGGCACGGACCAGTAGGCACATACATTTCTATTCAGAATTTGGTCTCAAAGAATGAAAGCAAGCTCCTAAAATAATTTAAGAGAAATGATGGCAAACACAAAAGAAAAAAAAAAAAGTAACAAATATGGGAAACCACACTTCTCATTCCCAGAGAGTTACATTGAGTGGTTGCCTCAGCCCTGCGCGCTGTTTATAATTCCTAAATCCCCTTTTCTCCCACTCGATGTCTGCAAGCTGGGGAGCCATGCGATGCGTTCTCATCCCGGGGAGAACAGACAAGGCTGTGTTATTCATCTGACTGTTCCTCCTATTTGCTCCTCTTTCGGCTCGCTGCTAAGGTACAGCATTAGGCACCCACTCAACACATCAGAATATAAGAGCTCATCTTACGCAAATAAGCCGCACACAGCACCTCTGATCCTTGTTTCCCTCCAGATGAGGCACAAAAGCCATAGAGAGTGCAACAGACGAGAGCCAGGCAAACCCGGGTGGCATCAGCACATGTTCTGAGGCTCTTGACAATGTCTAATGGTGTAAATAAGATGAGAAACACTGACATCATTGGAATATGAAAGTGGTTATTTTTTCTTTACAGGGCACAATAGCAGCATGCACAAACGGACCCTGCAGAACAATTTGCTTTCACACCTTGTTTTCTCTCTCGGACTAGTAAATGTGATATAAATGTGTGGTGTGCACTAAATAATAGTGCGTGTTAAACCTTTACCAATACAGGTTTACAAGCAGAGCCTCTGACACCGCAACTATTCTTCCCCAATGAGCCTTCCAAAAGCAAGAGCCCTGACTCAGATCTAAAGATGATGAGGGAGTCCCCTGATCCTTTGATTCCCAAACAGTGGCAAGGGTGTGGTCTGGGAAGGAAGAGGGGAAGGGGCAAGAGCTATTATTTTCAAGAAGAAAAAAGCAGTGTACAGAATTTATTTTTATTTTTCCTTACAGAATGAACTCCCCACCTTTGCTAAAACCTAGAAATTCAAAACTTACAAATTCATCATATCTCCAACTCTCAGAATATAGTAGAAACGATTCTATGACTGCTCTGAAATAGGAAACATCCTTTTCTGAACATATCAAAGGTTTTGGGGGAAGCCAGGATGGCTCAGTGGGTTAAGTGCTCACTTTGCAGCCCCAGGGACCGAGGATCGAATCCCGGCCCCGGCCCACGTGGACCCATGTGCTGAACTGGGTGTGTCTCCCATGTGGGAGACCCCAGGCCCAGTTCCTGCCCACCTGTGTGGAACAAAATCATGTTGAAAACTGATGACATACAACTATAGAGACTGCTCTGGACCCTCCCCCTTCTCTCTCGCTCTCTCTGTCTCTGTCAAAAACAATAAAATAAATCTTAAAAAAAAAAAAAAGGTTTTGAAGTCATACCATCTGTCCCTAAAGTAAATAGTCTCCTAACTTCCTGAGAATTAAAAAATCATTTCATCGAGAGCTTTGTATGTATGCCCTTAACTTTATGTGACAGTGTTGAAAAAAATGAACTAAGTGACGGTTACAAAAAAGCTACTGTCACCTGTGGCCTCACCTCAGTCTCCCCACACGACAGGGATTTGCCAGTTTCCCCATCACTTTCTGTTTCTCTCCCTCTAGTAACAATAATTACAGTTCTTGCTGTGCTCAGCAGTTTAAGAGCAACTTGCATCCTTGATGTCCCTCTGTCCCCAGATTTCTCAACACTCTCTTCTCAGGATAAGGGTAGGATGTTCTCTAACCACAAACAACGATCCAATTTAGAAAATGAGGATTGAACCAGGAACATCTTTGAACTTAGTAACTTATAGACAGTGTTGTTATAAAACTTCAAGCAGAAGGAAAAGCACTTTTTCTTAATTACAAAGTCCTTCCTGACTCCCTCACTCCAAGAAACTAAACAGGATAAAGGCTTCAGGGGGGCAAAGATTCGTCTTCCTTATGCTCAGGCGCCCGGGGCTCCTAGGACAACCTCATACCGAGACGGGGCCTGCTGATTTCAAACATTCTTCTTCCAATCCTGCTTAATGACTGCTAATTATCACATGTGTCTAGAACAGTGGTTCCCAGTCTTTTTCCCACTTGGCGTTCCCCCTTTAAACCCATTCCTATAAATTGTACCCCTTGTTTTTAAAACAGCTGTTTTAAAATTACTGGCACTTTTGTTCAGTGCCTGAGTATAAAATAGCTAGAAGAAGGTAATAAGTTAGGAAAGAAAAATTCCTATAGTACACTAAAAGTACAGTATTGTAAAAAGATGTAGTTTTATAATATTTGTAACAGTTAAATATTGTTACTATTTTTCATATACCCCTGAACAGCCCAGCATGTACCTCCGGGGGTATGCATACTTCTGCTTGGGAACTGATGTTCTAGAACAGTCTATGTAGTGATTCATGTCAATCAGGTTGTATGACCCATGTAGTTGGGAGCATGCTACACTTTTTAAAAAGATTATACGAAACAACCCCCAGAACAGACACCCGCCAACAATCTGCTTGACATTTGTGCCATATTGATTTCGATTTTTAACATCCAGTAGTAACACCAATGATAAGGTATTTAGACTCTCAGGTTGATTATGGGATCATTGATTCATATCATCCTTTACCTCCTCCCACTGTCCAAAAAAAAATAATAATAATAATAAAAAGAACGAATTCCCTTTCAAAAGAAAAGCCAGACTCTCCAAACTGATGTCTACTAAAATTAATTTTTTAATAACTGCTTGGTTTTATCACTACGTTCCCCACATGCTCATTAATTCTAACGCTGAACTGCGTAATTAGAATACTGGTGCTGAAATACAAATGATCTGGTGCCCCTGGGCTGAGCAGGGAGCAGTGAGTCCTGAGCCCGTGGAAAGAAAGGCTCGGCCCCGCCCCCTCCCTCTGCAGCGAGAAGACAGGCCCCGCCCCCACCCTCTGCAGCG
>PVKE010027077.1:0-21853 GCA_004027555.1 Craseonycteris thonglongyai | reverse complement strand
TCTGCCCCTGTCTTGCTTTGTTAGCATCCTATCTATAATTGTCAAACTAGATGATTCCTGAAGTTCCTTGTGATATTATTATGAGCTGTTAAAAGGAATACCGTATTTTCCGGTGTATAAGACGACCGGGTGTATAAGACGACCCCCTAATTTTACAGTTAAAACATAGGTTTAGGCCTATATTCGCTGTATAAGACTACCCCCCACTTCTGAGGCTGTAGTCTTATACAGTGAATATAGGCCTAAACCTATGTTTTAACTGTAAAATTAGGGGGTCGTCTTATACGCCGGAAAATACGGTATGCATTGTTTGAGTGTCCAGAGTATAACTTCCACCCAGAAGCAGATGAGTAATATATACAACTCTGGACTCTGATAACTATCCATAGCAGTAGTATTTACTGTCTAATTGAATTCTCCTGCAGAAGGGTAGAGATGGTCCACTTTCTTCATAGTTTAGCAGCCTTGCTTTAGTTGAGTTTTAAATACATATAGTTGGACTTATTAGCAATCCATATTCAATTCAGATCAATGTGTTACATTTTAATCTATTCAAAAAAGTATAATTATATGAATAGGAAGAAAAAATAAATTATCATTTGTGGGTCTGTTCTAAGATAGGATTCTGGTGAAGTATATGTTTTAGAATAATTTTTGGTATATATTTCTTCCTACACTATTTTCAAAACTGACTTCCTTGGGGAAGCCGCAATGGCTCAGTGGGTTAAGCGCTCACTTTGCAACGCTGGGGACCGAGGATCAAATCCCGGCCCCGGCCGGTGCGTAGCCATGTGCTGAACTGGGGAGACCCCCCAGTACAGTTCTCTCTCTGTCTCTGTCTCTCTCTGTCTCTCTCTCTGTCTCTCTCTCTCTTGTCAAAAAACAATAAATAAATAAATGAAACTGTATCTTAAAAAAAAAAAACCAAACTGACTTCCTTTTAAGTGTTTCACACATGCTAAAAAAGCTTATTTATTAAAAAAAAAAAAAAACACCTAACGATATGCACACAGATACATACTTGAAGTTACCCTCAATAGGGTCTAAAACAAAAATGATACCACCAGTAGTTTGTACTGAATTTCCTCAATATATTCAAGTTTGGAATTTCTTTTCCTTAAATTGTCATCCTTTAGAGTTAATTTATATCATATAATTACAGGGTCCAGCAGAAGCAGTGTCCCTTTTTAATGAGCTGGTAATCTGTACCAAAACTTTTATTTCAAAATCATAAGCACGTAATTCTGCAACATAACAATATCACTCTCTAGCACACTGTACTACTTTTTAAAGGGTGTTACTTCTGCCAGACCTAGTATTTCTAAGTGAATGGATTCATCTGAATATACGGTAAGAACACAAAAACGCACAAAACAATAAAATTGTTTTAGACAACTGAAGTCTCTGAGGACAGAATGTTCTTTAAGCGTATTTATAGAAAAAAAAATTATTGAAACTTAAAGGCTTCCACACATGATAAACTTATTTTTTTTAATAATGAGGTATATATTGACCAAATTTGAAAGAAACTATGCCTTAGCTATATATTCCTATATAGATGAGCAAGAATTGGTTTTAATTTAAGATTAATTTTTATTGTTTTGACAGAGCGAGAGAGAGAGAGAGGCAGAGAGAGAGAGAGAGAGAGAGAGAGAGAGAGAGAGAGAGAGAGAGAGAGAGAGAGAAAGACAAAAGGAGACAGAGAAGGGGGAGAGCCCAGAGCAGTTTCCATAGTTGTACATTAGTTTTCAATATAGTTTCATCCCACTGGCGAGCATAGGGCCGAGAAGAGCAGAAACTGGGCTGGGGGCCTCCTGCATGGGAAGCATGCTTGGGATGGGAGCTGAACCAGGACCCCTCTCCATGAGAAGCTTGCCCTGGCAAGAACTGAACTGGGAGTGTACCCAAGTTCAGTATATGGGTCCTCATGGGCCAAGGCTGGGACTTGATCCTCAGACCCCAGGGCTGAAGGTGAGCACTCAACCCACTGAGCCATCCCGGCATCCCTGAGTTTAATTGTTTCAATTGTGGTGCTTTTTAACTGCTAATTATGATTTCCTACTGATCTTAGGGAATATTTTTCAGGATATATATCCAGAACTTTTATTAATCGACTGTCAGTTTAAAGTATTTCTCCTAAACCCCCTATCTTGAAACTAAGGTCTTTAGTCCCAAATCGTTTCTGAACCACTATTTTCAAGTGTGGTTTCTACATTTAAAATTCAAAGTGATGAAAATAAAGCCATATTCTACTTTATACTGTAGAAAACCTATAAATTAATTTGTAATTCTATCTCAAATCATTTTTATATGAATATATACTACATTTGTTTAATGAACATGTTGTTTTCTACACCTGGGGTCCCCAACCACTGGTCCATAGACTGGTACTAGTCCATGGACTGTTAAGAACTGGCCCAAACAACAGGATGTTAGTGAATGAAGCCTCTTCTGTATTTACAGCCACTCTATCACTTGCATTACCTCTTGTGCTCCACCTCCTCTCAGATGAGCTGTGGAATTAGATTCAAACAGGAGCACAAACCCTATTGTAAACTGCGCATGTGCACACTGCCCCCCGCCCCCTCCCCAACTGCCCCAACCTCCCCCAGTGCATGGAAAAATTTTCTTCCATGAAACTGATCCCTGGTGCTAAAAAGGTTGGGGGCCACTGTTCTACATGACACAGTAGTTGTTACCAATGAAAACTGATATACTTTTGAGATTAATATACCTACCACACATTATAGAGACAATTTAGCTTTCTGGCTAACAAAAAATTAACAACAATCCTATTGTCTATAAATACTGTGAATTGATACTGGTTTAGTTTTTGTGTGTTTTGTTTTTAATTACTATTTTTTTTAACCTTGAACTACAGTGATAATTACTTGAACTATTTAGCCACTAATTCCCAAAAGAGTTTTGACTCTTTATTTTAATTCAATTTAATTTAATTTGTCTTAAGTTCTCTGCTTCTTTTACCTATATAAAAAACAGAATCAAATGCTTCATATCAGTTTTTAAATTTTTATTTTTAGCTATCTCATTAATGTGCTAGAAAAAATTAATTTAGATGCTCAAGTCAGTGAGTTAAGTAATATAAAGGAATAATTGTCAAATAAAAAACATAAAGCATGGTAAGAAAAAAGTGAAAACACGCTGTCAGGTGCAGAAACTTTTACTAAGGGACATCAAGAAACATTTCCAAGAGTGAGGAATTTTTGTCTTAGGAATATTCACATTGTAGACTTTATAGAAAAGAAGTCTGGATTCTACCTATTAGGTTTCTTGTACCTCACCTTTCATTTGGCCCTACTCATCTCAACCTTGAATTCTTCAGGTAAATGGATTTTATGGATGTGAGAGAACACAAACATGTTCCTTTGATTGTCAAATAATTAGGCATTCAGTGCATCTCAACATAACCAAACTTCAAATATTAATTGACTGTCATTATTTCAGATTTTGTTTTCTTGTTTTCTTAAACCTATTGGTTATCTAAAGTTAAATATTTGGCATAATATTTTTAAATTTGAAAAGAGAGAAGAAATAAAGAGCATGGAAGAAGATATACTTATTCAAAGCTGAGATAGAAGAACGTTGAAGTTTCTAAGAAAAATATATATATTTATTTTATTGCAGAAAACTGTACCAAGTGCAATGAATTTTCATCAAAGTGACATTCCGTTGCTTATTTGATCTTCTCTTGCTTAAGTATTTATTAAAATGCCCATGAGATGCTGTCATTTTCAAAAGCTCTAACATATCATTGAAAATATATTTAAAAACAAATAATTCATATCTTTCTTAATGAACAAAACTACCCACGTTATTCAGATTTCGTGGACTAGGTACAGTTATCTGACAACCATTTATTTATTGTTTAATTCCCAAGTGAATTTTAGAAAGTGAAAACTCTTTTTAACCTCAGTCTCTATCTACAAAATAATGTTAACTTAAAAATTTGATGAATTTGTTGAAACATAAGGAATTGGAATTATGTTTAAAAATATTTTCAGAAGTTTAATTTGGAAAATAAGATATATCATTTCACATTAAAGCCCACCTAGAAAATAGGTTGATCCTAAGAAATCATAAGTAAATATTAAAAAGTACATTTGTAATAAACATAGACACGTTGAAAGATTATAATAATGCCGTTATTACTTAAAATTCAGCTAAAATTTATGTCTGGATTTAAATATGCAAGTGTGCATTTTAACCGCAAGGTTCTTAACATAGTCCAGTAGCCCTTCTTTTAATAATCAAGTCCTTTATTTTGCTTACTGACTTTGAATTTGCTGAGTTCCATTCTTACTGAATATAGTGATTGATTCATATGAAGAAGAATTACATTTTCTTTTTTTGTAGAGTTTAAAAATAAATCTCTCATTCTCCACCAAAGTGAAGTTAGAGGTCTTTCCTTATTATGGGTTATGAAGCAGAATAAAAGAAAGAGGTGTGGGATATAAAGAGATCCACTCTATTTTTACTCTTTCATCATAAATCCTGGCACAATTAGTTTTTCAGTGACATAGAATTATAGGATATGTCATTCTTTTAGCAACTTCATTCTGGTCCAAAGTAGGAACAGTACCCTTTTTGTTAGTTGCTGATATTCAGAATAAGTTTTTAACTGGTGTTTGTGTAATGATTTTTGACATATTTAAATTCTGGTAAGTTTCTGAATAACAAATGGATGGGGATATAAAACCAGAGAAATTTGGTATGAGAATATGTAGAAAGAAGAACTAGAAGTACTGTACCATACTTGCAACTAATTCTGTGGCCTTCCTCAATATCATGCCGAGTTATTTAACACTCACACTTATTTGTTTAAGGAAAGGTTTTTTTGTAGGTCTTGTTTACAATGGATAACAAATTATTTAGAAAAAAATTGTATGCCTTGAGTGGAAATAGTGATAACATGAGCATTTTCATTCAGAATATCAATAATTTCTCATGGAAATGTCTTACATTTTGAGTATTTGATTACCTTTATGCAATTAAATGTGTGTGTATGTATGTGTGTGTTTAATTCATACTTTTATTTTTCTAATTATCAATATCAAATATTAAATTTGTTTTTAAATTTTATCCATGTAATAGGAAGAATGCATGTTAATTTTTTTAAGTTATCTATTTTTTTGTTTCATTTTGTATCCAATATTAGTTTCAAGTTCACAACATAGTGATTAGACATTTATATAATTTATGCAGTGATTCCCTAATTAGTCTGGTACCCACCTGACACTATACAGTTCTTGCAACATTATTGAAAATAATCTCTATGCTATACTTTTACATCCTCATGACTATTTTGTAACTGCCAATTTGTATTTCTTAAATCCTAAATGTAAAAAGTCAGATTGAGAAAGACAAATACTAGATGATCTCATTTATATATAGAATCTAAAGAATAAACAAACTGACAAACAAAACAGAAACAGACTCACAGATACAGAGAACAAATTGATGATTACCAGAGGGGCAGGGGTTGGATAGCTGGGTAAAAAAAGGTGAAGGGCTAAAGAAAATCATACGTTAATTTTTATCCTCCCCGTCACTTATAGATATTTGTAAATATCTGTAATTTAAACCTTGCCGTTGTTAATAAATTATTATTTTCATATTTTATATCTTTTTTTTAGAAATGATTTTGACATAGAAATTTTACTTGATAATCATATTTATACTGAGTAGTTTATACTTAGCATTATGATAAACTGACTTCATTGCTCATAACCAGTTTTTCTGGTACATGAGCTTCCATGTTTGTACTCTTTAATTATTCTCTTAGCTAGGTGGGATACTTCTTTTTAAACTATTCTTTAAGAAGTATAAATGAATGGCATGCATTGCAAGCTCTTGAATTCTGAATGTTATTCCACTGATATGAAAAACATCTTGGTCTAGCATAATGTTTTTGTGTCATAATACTTTTTATAATATAATAACTGTCACATATATATATAGAGTATTATGCCAATCATTTCTACTCATTATCTTTATTCCTATTCCCCATCACCAATCCTACAAATGGTGTACTTGTTATTATCATCACTTTATATAGATGAGAAAACTGACATTTATGTGATCAGATGTCTTGACAAGAATTACACATAAATAAATGGGTCAGGTCTCCACTCAATAAATTTCATAGCTCAGTAGATGTGTTTCACTGTCTGGGCAGGGAACAATGAAATCATTCTTTTAATGTTCTTTTTCTCCTAGCTATTTTTTTTTTTGCCTACCTAGTATTTGTAGTATTTAAACAATTATAGAAATTAAAATATTTATAATAAACCTCTTACCGAACTGTTTCTACATATTGCTTTATCTTCATTGAATTTTTGCCTAGAACGTGAAGGGACTCTTAGTAAGTATAGGGAGATAAGTACATTTGTTGGATTCAATAGCATCATGAATACAAATATATGCTAAAGTGAACTTACATTTTCTCTCCCAAATGGTCTTTTCTTTAGTATGCCATTCACTATGTGGCACTAGTACTATGCCTACAGGGTTATAAGTTTAGTGGTGTTGGCACAGCTTATTCTTTTTTTTTTTTTTTAATTTGTTTTCATAGATTGTCTCATCTATTTCCCAGTAATCCTACTACCTATGTCCAGGCCTTCAAGTTGTCTTACCTTGTGTGACTCACATCACAAACCTGCTTCACAAATCAGGGACAAAAGGTCTCAGCTTTTATTTTCAATTTTACTATGTTGCTTATCACACTAAGAAGCAATTATAGTTCTTCATTATTTTTTGAAATTTTTTTCAATCTTGATTAATGTTTATTTGTCAAATGTACAATTTCTCCAATGCTGTTGATAGTTTTCTTTAGTTAATATACTTTTAAAATTTTTATTAAAGTCTGAACCTAATGTTTACTATCTGTTAACTACATATTAAAATGCATATTTGGTTATGGATAAAAGATAATTCTTCATGTACTATCTAAATCATTAATTATAACTTAATTTTTACTTTTGAGAGTCACATATATTATAAGCCTTCAAAATGATCAATTCTGCCACCTATTGTATGAAGTCCACATTTTTCAAATTTAGGAGCCCCTTATTCTGTTGCATACATTTTCTATCTAGCTTTACAGTTTGGTGCCTTTGGTAGTCTCTGTCTTTGGCACCAGAAATATCTTTGTTTTCTTTATTGTTATCCACTTTTTTTTTCCCCTTTTGCTGCTACTACTTAGAATTTTTTTTTCTTTCTTTTACTTTCTTCCTTCTTACATGTTCTTTCTAATTTCTCCTACCAATTGTCATTAATATGTAATGATTTGCCCTAAGACCCAGCAACTTTTGAAATGTTCTCTGATTACTCAACTCTAGACCACAAGAGCATATATATTTTGAATGTACAGCATTTTTTATCAGTTAGGTTTCTCTAAACTACTTTATTTAAAAGTGCTACGGGAAGCCGGGATGGCTCAGTAGGTTAAGCGCTCACTTTGCAGCTCTGGGGACCGAGAATCGAATCCTGGTCCTGGCCCGAGTGAACCCATATGCTGAACTGGGGAGTGCCCCTAGTACAGTTCTCACCAGGGTGAGACCCTGGCCCATTTCCTGCCCTGTGCAGCCCCACACCCACCTGTGGAATGACATTATGTGGAAAAGCCAATGAAATACAACTGTGGAGACTGTTCTGGGCCCTCCCCCTTTTCTTTGTCTCTGTCTCTGTATCTCTCTGTTTCTCTGTCTGTCAAAAACAATAAAAATAAATCTTTAAAAGTGCTGAGTGGTCAGTATGAGTCCTGAAATAGCAGATGAGAGAGGATTACACATGCAAAAGAATAGTAGTAGGTGAAATACCTAGAAGCATAAAGGGAATGGAGCAGAAGCAGACAGGTGGAGCCTTCAGTTCACATGCAGATTTAACACTCTGAAAGGGGTTGGTGAGTAAGGATGATGGACTAGGATGGATATCAGACTGCAATGCAATTCTAAGAATGTCTTAGCCGGATGAATGGCTGGCAATATGGTAGTCCCTATGCACTCATTCCTTTAAGGAAACCTGCCTGGGGAGTGTCTCCTTCAGTGCTTGAAGACTATGGTGGCTCATGTGTACTATACCTGTTGAAAACAATTACACAAAACATTGCCTGATTTCCCATAACCATATTCTCTCCTACCCGATTCAAATTGTCTGGGAATGGGAGCAAAGAGACTAAAACAACATTTTGAAATTTATTCACAACTTAAATATAGTTTGTAGCTCAATTCTGGGCCAAGTAGGCCTTTGATCTATTATTAAGATTTATGAGACAAATGAAAGTAATTCATTTCTGCTCAACTTTAGGATGGAAGAGGCAGGGAATGTAAAACAGCCTAATAATTGAATTTAAGATGATTATTTTAGTAATTAGTAAAATCAGGTAGTTATTAATATTTCAAATGAACAATAGGGACATTTTTAATTGAGTTTTATATGTTTTTATGTTGATAAATTTCAGTTACATAGGCTAATTATGGATATATAATATTATAAACTGAACTGTAAAATATCAGTTTCAATGATAATAATTTTCTGTAAATAATTAAATTTAAATATGTAAATATGTCTATCCTCAGAGACACAAATTTAGAGTGGGACTGATAAAGGTTACCTCTAACATTTTAGTGGTTAAAACACTATTCTTTGTGTATAAATATGTTTGCTGGGGGACTATGCTTATGTGACCTCTGTATTTCTGTGTGATAAACAGCTACTGCAGTGAATTATGCATGAAGACATTAGTATCTTGCTCATTAAAATACAGTAGAAAGTAAGGATGACAGAGAATTACAGAAATAGAGATATGAGAATTTACATATACAATAAAGCATAAAGATGGTGGTAACAAAAAAGGAAAATAATAAGGGGCTAAGATACAGAGAAATACTACCTACTCAAAAGGAAACATGTCTTGATCTAATGATGAATAAAATTTGGAAGTAAGGACCACAATAACATAAGAGTTACACAGAATACATGAACAGCAGATTGGATAGAAGAAATCTGCTTCATAAAATCCAATAGCAATTAATTTGCATGCCTCTGAGCATTAATAAAAAACACATTTTTAAAATAGTCACACATTATTTGGCAAGTGACAAAAACGAGTTAAAGCAAAGAGGAAGAATTTAAATAAGGACACATGTTATATGCACACATTAGTGTGCATGCATGTGGGTGCATGTGCATATGTGTGTATTAGAGGCAGAGAGAAGGGCATGGTAGATGTTTCAGAATTTAAAAACAAAAGAATGTCACTAATCCTCTGTCCGCCATTTAACCAACTTTTCAAACATCCCTTTTGTTGTTTTCTCACTTTGCAGTCCAGGTCACTTTGCTTTACCATCTGTTCACATTGTGGGTGGAAGATGGCAACTCTACAGCTCTGAGGTATATATTTTCCTCTGATTGGCTGCTTCTCTATACCAGTTTCAAAGTTTGAGGGGGAAATATTGATTGGCCAAGCCTGGGTCAAATGTACGGTAAGTCACTGTGGCTTTCTAAACAATGCCAGGGACACAGGGCTCGCAGCATTTCTTAGCTGTTCAGAGCTTGCTTCTGAAGGAAGGCAAAACTTTTCTAGACAAGGCCCACATGTTCAATGCAATAGATACTCACTTTTGTAAGTCACATCTGTCTGACAAGGAGGAAAGAGAGTGCACATGGTGCTGTCAACATCTGGGATTCTGACATTTTAGAGTTTAGTAAACCAATATTATTCCTTTTCAGTAGCATGCCAAGTGGGAGGGTTTTCTGTGGAGTATTAAATGATAATCATAATTGAAATGTTCAGTGGCTTTTTATCATCACCATTGATGAGAAATTCCAAGCTGACGTAGACCCCTCCTAATCTCTAACCTGTTTAGTATGTCTTTGTCACTTTTAGTGGACTAAGGTAAAATGAGACAGAATACCATTATGCTACCAATGCAGGATGACAGTGATGATATCTACTAAATGGTTTTTAAGGCTACTTAGAGAACTCTGTTAATATTTCAGTTGTCACAGAATTGTGCCTGTGGTTATAGTAAATTAAAAAAAAAATGAGTCCGAAACCTTTATAATAGATGGTTTTCCCCTAGTCATTTTCAATATTCTGGAGTTTTACTGAATAATAATTGAGGAGTTAGTGCAGCTTGGAGTGTCTAACAAACTCACAGGGAGTCGACTTACCTAGTGGTAAATCATAGTGCTATTTGGTAATTTAAGTAGAAAACTATTATTACCTATGTAAAAAATAGTACTTCAGAAAGCAAACTCTTATACAGGTCAGAACCCTAATGCGTATCTATTTATTTTACTTAGCAGGGGGTTGAAAGGAGAAATGTAACATTAAAAAGCATTCTGAAAGTGAAATGCAAATTATAACCACCTTATGAAATTGAAGCCCATGACCTATTGTAACACCTTGGGATATACAGATTTTGGAAACCTATTTACTTGACATCCACATAATATAAATACAGGTTAATTAGAGGTCTCATAACCTTAAAAAAGTCTGCTTTAAAGATGTTTGACTCCAAAATAAGTAAAGATAATTGATTGAACTCAAATTTAATGTAATATGTGAGCTTCTAAACTCCCCTAGTTACTCATTTTTATTACAAAACTTTCTACTTTTGAAATCTAATAGTTATGCAAAATTATACCAAATCTAGGTTTATTGCATGCCATTAGTTTCTGGATCTAATTCTGAATATCTTCAGGGAAAAATTATACAGTTAAATTCAAATAAAAGAAATATGATCTTGATTAAGAAAACAATTCTAATATATCCTTCAGTAGAACTGTACCAAGCCCCCTGAAATCCTCAATCTAGTTCATTGAAACGCATTCCCTTGTATGCAGGGGCAATAAGCAAGGCAGTGCCCTGTAATAGGAATATTGTACTTCCAGCTCTTACTCCACCAGTAAAGCCAGTGTTGTCCACAGAAGTCCCCTAAAGAGCTGATGCGTAGGGAACACCATCAGCGGGGGCACTATGTTGAAACCTGCACCACAAAAACATTTCACAAGTTGTTGAGAAATTGAAATCTTGTGTAGAAAAATTTATTGACAAATATAGCTCTTGAATGAATTGGAAGTGATTGAAATGTACTTTCAGGTGTCTTTCATAAGACAGCAGGAGAACAGAAACTAATACATCAGTTTTAAGATGGTCTTCATTTATCAGAATAGCAGTATATTTTCAGGGAAATTAAGTCTGTACTAAAGTAGTGGAAAGAAAATAAAATCTTTGCCAACCAGGAACCACCCAATTTTAGAGAGATTTAGTAAATGCACAATTTAGCAACACAAAGTTTGGCCTCAAGATGCTACTATTTTTGCTATATGTAATAGTTATATGTATTGCCCATGTAATTATTTATTTACTACTTTATTAAACAGAATAATGCCTAAGAACCTGTTGGTCCTCTTTAAGGAAAAAAAGGACATGTGGGAGTACAACACTGCTCATCAGAAACACTCCTGTCTGTTTATTTTGATTGAAAATTTCTAACACAGGTAACTGGCTGTTTTGTTTACTAGTCAATTAGTAACATCCTTGGATTGTTTACCAGGAACATGTTATTATGAGAGGTGCTGGGGCTAGGTGATAGGTAGAAATAGCTAGGGAATTAAATAGCGTACTCTAATTATCTTTGTAATTCCTGTTCAGATGTGAAAATTGCAGAATATTCCAGAATGGTATTAACACATTAACTGGACCTCTGCTCTAAACATCTATTATAGTTGTTTGACTATTGTCCCACAGCCAACTGAGCTCTATGAGGCCAGTATCAGGTTTGCATTTGAATTAGTAAACCTACCATCAGGCAAGACTGTCCTGTATACCCACAACAAACAGTATTCTAGTTACTACTAGGGTTCGTAAATGCTTTTAACAAATTTTACCCAGTGATGTTTTTAACTCCTATATTTTTTTGGAGAAATTCAACATACATAGTATTTTTACAGCAGAATAAATTTAATTTTGTTCATTTTGTGTAGTCCTGAAATGGTGAATCCTTTTATCTGGCTTAGCTAGAATAGAAGCTCTACTCTATCAGGCACTGATATCATCTGTTTTTAACTGGAGCCATAATATTATTGTTTGTAAACATATTGATAGCAATCAGCTGTGTTAAAAAATACATCATGAAAACAGATTTCAATGTGAATTGGAGTTATTTTTTTGTAACTCTTAACAGTGAAATACATTGAGTTATATCAAAATCTACTTCTCTGTCACTGGTGAGCTGGGTGACCTTGGGCAAATAACTTCATTTCTGAAGATGAAGTTTCTATATCTGTGGCATGAGGGACTGGAAAATATCATCTGAAAGGTCTTTTTCAGTTATTATATTCTGTTTCTCTTAGCTCCTCTCTAAGGAATCTTAACTCTGAAAACTACTGCCATTTCACATTTTACCCTCTTCGCAAACAGATTTTCAATTCCCAGTGATGAAATGAATCTGCATACACACTTGTACTTTATTACACTAGAGTTAAAGGATTTAAAGAAAAAAAAATATATATATATATCTCAAACTCTCCTGAGGTAACCAAATTTAGTTAAATTATGAACAGACATCGGGATAAGTGCATTCAGTATTTGCCTGTAACTCCTTTGCCCTAACTGGTTCCAAAATTTAAAAACAGTAGCATTTCATTAAGAAATTATCGCAACTCTTCTCGAATTTGTGAAGAGTGCGTTATGAGTGACATACTAGTTAACGACATTTTAGATTTTAGCCCATTACATTCCCCACCCTCTTTACTGGATGTTTATAAAACCTTTTGGTTTAAGCACCTTTATTTATTAGTTAGTGTGACTTTGCAGAATAGACTCATGAAAATATTTCTAATCTCTAAACAATCCGATTCCTTTGTAAAGTGGCAAATTCTATGGAGAGTAAATAAATTCTAAGTATTAAAAATATTTTAGAAAATATGGCACCTTTGTGACCTTTGTCCATTCTACCTTAAGTCTTAACTTTTGTTCACATAGATTTTTGTAAATATTTTCTCTTCACTCTGTGGCATGTCTTTTTATTGCCATTGTGGTATTCTTAACTGAAATGCAATTGAATTTATTAATTTATTTAAAGATTTGCACTACTGTTGATGTTTTGTTTTGTTTGTTTCTTTGTTTGTATATTGTTTAAGAAATCTTTTTTTAATGTATATATATTGAGGACATTTGCTTCTTATCTAAAGAAATATAATATATAAAACTTTTGTATATACATTTATTAAACCCAACAGTACTAGGTAACTGTCTTATTAAGTTCTGATCATTCAGCAATGGTTCTTTCAATTTTTCAGCATAATAATATAATTTGCAAATAATCATAGGCTTGTTTCATCCTTCCCGTTAGTATATTCTTAAATCATTTTCCCATGTTGCTGTGAAGAATTAGGTATTTTGAATAAAACTCAATTGGATTTGGTGGAAGGAGAGATCTAGTCTTGTTTCTGACCTTATAGGGAACACTTTTTAAAGGTTCTTTATTAAAGATAATGGTTACTGTATTTTCTTATAGTTATATGTGTCTATAGACATTTTATCCTATGTCTTCTTTGCTTTTACTAAAATCAAAGATAGATGTTGAATTATAGAGTATGTTTTCTCTGCATCATGTAAAATGATCATGGCTTACCTCCTTTGGTGCATTAATATAGTAAAATATATTAATTTTTTTTATATCAAGCAATCCTTGCATTCTAGAATAAGCCAACATGGCCATAATTTTATACCTGAATTAATTTTTCAGATAATATTTTTACTTAGGATTTATATAACACATCATTCTCTCTCTCTCAATATATGTACATATAATGCATTTTCTTCAGTTGTTGAGTGAAATGCTTAAGATTCCTAATATTCAAGTTTAATATTGTGTCATTTGAATCATCTGCGTCTTTACTGATATATTTGTAAATGTACTCTAGCTATTATTGAGAGAGCTATGATAAATAATGCCAATATAATGGTAGATTTTTGTTGTTATTATTTTTGCAATTTCACTTTACATATAAAGATTATTTTATTGATGCAGTCAAATTTTGACATACCTTTCTGGCAAACTGTCTGCCTTTTGTAGCTACCATCTAGCTAAAATAATAATGCTTTTTAAAATTTAATGTCATTTTGTCCAGGATTAATATAAAAACGTTAGCACTCTTTTTGTTATTTGCCTGATACATTTTTTTTCATCATTTTCCCTTCAACATTTTTTCTTTTTTTCATCCTGATGTTTTGGTATATCTCCTATTAACAGCACATAGCTAGATTTTCTTTAATCCATCCTGGTAATCTTTCTCATCTAACTGAATCATTTTCTTCCACTTTATTTATTGTAAGTACAGAGAAGTTTAGATTTATTCTTTCATCTTATTTTGAGCATAGTACATTTTAATCTTTTATATGCTCTATTTAGTGCTGATTGAGATTTTATTGATCCATTTGTTATTAGACTGAAATTTTTACAGTTGTTTCTATAACTTTAATAGTCATCATACAAAATTAATTAATTAATTAATTTACTTATTTATTTTTATTGTTAAATTTATCAGGGTGGCATTGATTCATATCAACTACATTGTTTCCAGGTGTACAATTCTACGTTACATTCTCTATACACAGCGTTATGTGCTCGCCACCCAGAATCAGCTCACTTTCCATCACCGTATGTTTTATTCCCCCTCCCTATTCCCCCCACCCATCTCTCCCACCCACCTCACACCTTACCCTCAGGTAACCATTAAACTATTGACTGTGTCCATGGGTCTTTTTTTCGTTGTTCCTCTCAGTTATATATATTCCACCTATAAGTGAGGTCATATGTTTCTTAATTCTCTCAGTCTGGCTTATTTTGCTTAATAAGATGTTTTCATGGTCTGTCCATGTTACAAATTGCTGTGTTTCATCTTTTATTGCTGAGTAGTATTCAATTGTATAAATGTACCACAACTTCTTTATCCAGTCATCTATCAGAGGACACTTTTGTTGATTCCATGACTTGGCCACAATGAACAGTGCTGCGATGAACATTGGGGTACATATATCTTTGCAGATTAAGGTTTTCAGGTTTTTTTGGGTAGATACCCAGGTGAGGGATTGCTGGGTCATATGGCAATTGCATTCCTAGCTTTTTGAGGAATCTCCACATTGCCTTCCATAGTGGTTTTAGCAATTTACATTTCTACCAGCAGTGATAATACCAATTTTAAAATGCCTAATTTACCAATGTGAAATTTTAAATTATTATTTTCTTTCTAAATTATAAAGAACTTAAATTATAACCTTAAACTCTGTTTTATCTTTTAGACATTTTGTCAAATATGTTAGTTATCTCGTGTTTTTAATAACCTTATAATATATTATTATTTTTTACTTGTACTTAAAATAATTCTTAGCTTGAATTTTTGTTTGGTTGTTTGCTTTCTTTTTATTACTCTGTTAGTATATACAGGCTGAGAATCCATGTTAGAGCAGGATAGCGGTCATGAATTTTCACCAGCAATTTTCTTCTCAGTGTCCTTGCAGTTGCAATTTATTTTCAGTTCATGATTTACACTTATGATATCACCTTTTGTGTGTCATTATATCAGGGGAATAAAATGATCTCCTGTGCAAGCCTTTGGTTTTATCTTTTGACCCTTTCCCAGAAGACCGTTATTACAAAAGTTAGCATCACCATATTTAGTAAATATCCACAATATGTATGCATGATATAGTATTCCCTTTAATTCTGTAATATTCTGCATCTCTTTAGTCTTTGGCCTCAGAGTATTCCTTACTGGCATACCAGCTCTAATGTTTAATATTTTCAGCAGGGTGATTTTTTTTTTTAAGGTAAATTGCTCTTTGACTTGTTTTAAAGCTGTAGTACTAAACTTGTACCACATTAGAAAACAATTCAGTTTTCAAAGGAAATTTATACCTAACAATTTAGATAATTTGAATTTAGGTGTTTTAAATTTATTCCAAAATTCCATTCATTTAAAAAAATTTTTTTTTCAAAATTTGGCTATGGGTATTTGGATCTATTGAAGATAATGAAATAATTACTGGGAATCACCTACAAAGATATTATAGGTAATATAACTCAAACAGGCCGCAGATTATTTTGATTTTGAAAAGATACACTGATAAAATACTGTATTTCTATGAATTACTCTTTTTAAAATTTTTAAAATATATTCTTATTTATTTTTATTTTTGACAGAGAGAGAGAGAGAGAGAGAGAGAGAGAGAGAGACAGAGACAGAGACAGAGACAGAGACAGAGACAGAGTGAAAACTGAACTGGGGGAGCTCCCAGCTCAGCACATGGTTCCGCACTGGCCGGGGACGGGATTCGATCCTCAGTCCCCGGCGATGCAAAGTGAGCGCCCAACCCACTGAGCCATCCCGGCTTCCCCTCTATTAATTATTCTGATGGAACTTATTTTTTATATTCATAGTAATTGTCTAAGTCTACTTCAGAAAAATGGAACCATAATAGTGAATTAGCAGTTACATATAAGCAGGAAATAAAAGGTCAGGTTTGTTAGCCATATATTACAAGTCAAAACATAAGAAACCACATTATTAATAAATAATTATGGCCATGGTAATTAAGAAATGTAAAAAATCATTTTTGATAATTATCTTTCATTTTTTATAGATTAACCACATAACAGATATTAATTCATATATTTTTTAAGTTAGTGAGATTGATATATATGTTTTTAAACAGAATTCCTCTCAAGAAACTGATCAAAGTTAGCTAAAAATTTATGATGGAGGCAGTTTAGCCATATAAATTATCCAAGATGGTCATGAATTAAAACTTTTATCAAGGTTTATCAGAATTTACATTACTTTTGAGTTTTGTAGTTAATACTTTATAACAACTAATGCTTAGAATATAACTTGAAATGTGTTTTCTTCTTGTGAAATATACTTACACAAGCATTATGTGGCTTTGCTGAGAAATATTTTATGTATGAGTCTGAGTATATTTTATTGCTCTGATAGAAAATGTAAAATTGAGGGCTTCCATGGATTAAAGAGAAAGACTCAAGGGTTCAGAGGCCCTAAGTCATCACTTTTCTTCTCATGTTAATAAGAGAATATTCTTTGCTTGTATTACAGTGCTTTACCATTACAAAGTAATAAACAGTGTGCTCATCATTTCTTAAAACATCCTATCTGTTCTGGCTAAAATACTTTGTTTAATACCTTTAGTGTTTAAAAACAAGCTTTGGATTTCTTAAAAAGAAACAGTTTTGTTTAGGGGGTTGATCTGATAAACTCATGAAATATAAAGTACTATAGAAATACCTATATCTTAGTTTTTAAATTAGAATTCACTTGAAGTAATGTAGAATTGTACATCTGGAATCTATGTAATTTTTACCAACCAATGTCACCCCAATAAATTTAACAATTAAAGAAAAAAATAAATAAAAATAGAAAAGAAAAGAAAGAAAAATAATTGGTGAATAAAGGTTTTATCAATTAAAACAAAAAAATCAAGGCTATCTTTTTTGGTCACTCTTAGATCTAAAGAAATGATACTAATGTAATTTTTCTCTCTACAGTTAACTAGAGTGCTTCCAACAAAGACAAAGCTGGTACTGGCACTTTTCAAATACCTGTGAAGTCTCCATTGATAACAGAACAACAACAACAAAAAAACCAAAAACAAATGGTAGAGATTAAGAAACGATACAACCTAAACCTCCAGATTTGTTATTTTTTTTTTAGTTTTGCTTCATTTATATCACTTCCCAACACTGAATACCATGTTGCCCTACTAATTTTCTCAAAGATCTTTTTCAAAATCCCATTCCCTTTAAAATCAGGATTTTTTCCCCACAGAATGCCTTTTTCTAAAAACATATACTTACTCATGCTTAAAATCAAATACAAATTTCAACAGTTTTATGAATGATTCCAGCCATATGAATATGTCTGTGCTGTAAAATTAATGAATGAAATAGTTTAAAATAATGTTTTCTTTTCATAAGGGATTAACAAAGAAATGTTTTTAGCCATTGAAATTCTGAAGTCAGTTTAAGGATAAAAAAAGAAACCTTCGGATAATTGTTTATTTAGCTGTCCTTTAAAACCAAATGGAATTGGTCATGGCAATTTTGACAGGATTCTTTCTCCATTTCCTGAGTCCAATTTTACCTACTCTTTGATATTCGTCTGAAATACAAAAATAAAATCTTTCCTTCTTTTTATCCTGCTTTAATTTGGAGTGTTTTCTCTATCACCTTGTTTTGAAATACAACAACATTTTCTATTTTCTTTCTAACTCTGTGTACTCTGGTGATTCATGTTATTGTCCAATTCCTCAACCCTTTGCCATTTGCACACTATTAGATTGTAGACTTGTATATCCTAAGAAATGTTTCTTTTCAGTTGTTTTTATATCATTCCAAGTGCCTGTTGTGCACAGTCCATAATAATCTTTTCTATTTGATACACAAAAAAAACATGCTTTAAACTAGTCACAGCAGTGATCAGACTTTTCTAAACTTCTGAAAGAATAAATACAGTATGTATGTATTTTTCCATCTTCATATGATAATATTTGTATTCAGGTATTTTTGTTTTTGTGTATCCTTATATAAGCTCCATGGAGAATAAAACAACATGTTTAACATCTCAGAGGTCTGGAAGACCTTGTGGACTCTAGGATGCTGAAAATAACTCTTTTGCTTTTAATGATGGGCAGTTGCATTTGGTAATGAAATCCACTGGGTAAAAACATTGAAATAAAAGGGAAAGTGAATAGATACTGTATCGTAATGGGTGTGGTAACATTTGGAAAATCAGTTTCAATATCTGTAAAATGAGGGATTGGCTTTAAATTTTTTTCCAAGTCTTCTGCTTTTAAAATGCCATGAGCTTAAATTCATCACATGTGAAGAAAGGAATACCTTTTTCTGAAGTGCAGCCAAATTGGTCTACTTCCCAAATCAACAGAGTGAGTTAATCACAGACCAAATTAACAACATATCCTTTCTGCTGACCCACCACACTGATTGGTGTGCATTTTAAGGATTGTTAATTTTCTGAAATGACTGATATTTGGACCATCATTACTGAGGATCCTACTGCATAAATCAGTCAGGTAGTTCACTAAATAGTTCCTGCATGTCTTGGAAGGTGATGTACCTCTGAAGTCCCCAAAGAGTAACTTACTTGGCAGAGCCTTGTCCAATAATTATGGCATTTAGGACAGATAGATGTATTCTGTGCTGCAATAAGTCTCCCTAGCTGACTTAATATGTCAAGTTTTGTTTTTAAAAATGTTAAAATTAAACTAAGGGGAATATAATCATTATAATGATGCAGTTCAGATATTTAAAATCATTAATATCTTTTATGGAGAAACTGGTTTTATCTATTACTTAGATTAATATTTAAAAGTCCCAAGACATTAGCATAGGCCAGAGTTTCAGTGTTTTACATTCCTAGAGATTTTTAAATCTAAGATGTAGTGGCTTGAATATGCCAGAATGTGCCATGTGTTCCTGGAAATGAAATGGATACTTTGGAAATCTCTTTAGGCAGTGGGTAGATGAAACAATTAAGCTGTCATTTTCCATAGTCAACTACTTCTGTGGCTTTTGGATCATCATAATATTTTGAAAGGCATCCCTCTTTGGGCTGTTTATACTGTACTAACAGTTATTATAATTTCTTTTTCCATCTCTGGTTCACCCTGATTTGACTCTATGAGCTTCTAGAAGGTAGAGAAATTATTTTATTAATTTCTGAAATCTAGACACCAAAATGTTTTCAGTTTAAGCAAAATCAGTGTCTGTGTAATAAAACAAATAAATGTAATTTCCACATTTTTGTACTATACTATAAATGTCAACTTTATGTTTTAAGAAAGAAAAATTTAAAGAAAGCAGAGCTACTTGAGATTTAGGAACTTTTATTATATATTTTGCTGCCGTCAGATGAAACAGAATGAAAAATTAAAACTCTAAATGTACAACAGTGTGTGGGAATTGAAGCAACTGTTTCCCAGTTAAACAGCAAACATGTGGGCCATATATGTAAGAGTGATTAAGAAAATGCATACCTGTAATATTATGATTCTATCTAAAAAAATTGTTCAAATAGTTCTAACAATTGCTTTACATGTATATCATATAGGTGATTGATTTCTCAACTCTGCCAGCAAATAAAATTGAATGATATCAGCCTTGAAAAGTATAATTACCTATGAAATGCATTGGTGAGACCGTGTGTGTGTGTTATTATATTTCTTATTTTCTGAGAAAGACAGATAGTGCACCAAATTGGAAGTATGTATAGTTTTGGTCTTGAGAGTGATTTCTAACCCAGTCTTAAACATAACACTATTTGTTGGTATGAGTAAGCATTTGGAAAAAGACAACAACAACTAGATTTTGCCTCCAAGCTTTTTCCTAAAGATGTATTTCAAATGCTAGGTAGTATTGGAGAATTCTCAACACGTGGCTTAACATAATTCTAAGTTAGGATCAGAGGCAAAAAGAACCAAACCATAAGCACGCTAAGACAACATTCTAGTTCTCCAAAGTTCTTTGAATATGCTCTCTTATGAAGATATCCTTGGCACATTTGCAATAAGGGATAAAAAAAGACTTTAGGGCTATGTCAAACCAAGCTAAGGCGGACCTATAATAAAGATGATCAACCATCATCTTGACATATCTTTTGGCTCAGGATCAAGAATCTCTGGATGCCAAAAACAGTTCACTTAGTTTTCAGAATAATCTTTTGCTTCACATTTATATTTTACTTTTATTCCATTTTGTAACACAATTTCAGCCATATGAGACTGAAAGATTTCATGAAAATTACATGTCCAATATGCCAAGTTCTGAGACATTGTTTCAAAGCCCTATCCAGAAATAGATATGAGCTCTGGGTGATAAGGTTCTGCAGTAAGATACCAATATGTTTGATTCAAAAATTCTGCTTTTACATATACACAGCATGAAAGCTGTACATAGATCTGTAAATTATTTTTAAATTTATCTATTAAAAATACTATAAGCATTAAAACCTGTAATATATACATGTAGGACAATATACATGTCCTACAAATAATACTTATTGCTTCAAAGGCTTTTGTTGATTATGATCACCTCCTATTAACCCAAGTCATGTTTTAAAGGTGGTGTTTTTTGTAAGTTTCAATGCCATAATACCATTTAAAAATATACACGCACACCCTCTATATACATATCTTGCAATACAGAGATTCCACGAATAAAACAATAAACCTTTCTATAAGGACCTCATTTCTAAATGAGGAGAAAGGGGACATATTAATCTAAGAGTGCATGGTTATCTTTTAAATGGTAGAGTCTACAGCAATTCAAATGGTGTTCTTTTCCTGAATTATATGATGGAGACAGTATCACCTAGTGGCAATTCACAGAGGATAGATATCTAGGATCCTAAATTGGAAATCGTTTTTTTTTGTTGTTGTTGTTTTCTTTTCTTTTTTTCCCCTGTAATACAGATTTGCTCCACTATCCACTTTGGAGAGAATAGATGATTAGCATGGCGACTCTGTAGTGAGTTGAACTTACGCAGCTGTGAACAGGGGAGGGAAAATTACCTGAAAAATGCACTATAGTAAATCAACAACTTTAGCTCATAGCAATGTTTTTTTATAAAACCAAGCTGGAGGATCAGTTTGACTCCTAGTGTTAAAGACAAGATGGCTATAATTGAGGCATTAGCTTGGGAAGAAAGATGAGGAAAAGCAGATGCCACAAATATTGGTAGTAAGCAGCACTCAAGAAACAATTACGTATGATCTTCCCATTCGTCCTTT
>PVKE010027076.1:0-21855 GCA_004027555.1 Craseonycteris thonglongyai | reverse complement strand
TTAGGATCTAAACTTCCATATTAAAAGTCATATTCTAAACTGGATCCTAGTTTCTTAAATAATTGTTGGTGACTCAAAATTAAACCATTCAATCTCTTTTGTTTCTTCCCTTTCTCCCATGTCTCCCATTTTATTTTATTTAATCTCTTCCATTCTAGTGTGTGTGTGTGTGTGTGTGTGTGTGTGTGTGTGTGTGTGTGTGTGTGTGTGTGTGTTTGGTTTGAGGATTATATACTACTCAGCTCTGTTCCCCCATCATAGGCACCTGCCTATTTTGAAATTAACTAAAGGGAGTATATGATCTAATGCTAGAACTACAAAATGAGAAGGTGACAACTGACTAAATAAGAAGGTTGGGTAAAGCAGAGGAAGATTAGTGAGGAAGCAGTCATCAGCCTACAACTGCCTCTCAGTTCCAAGGAGAGGAAAGGAGCACCTTGAACTTCTTTCCTGCCACTGAACCAACCAGGCAGCCACTCCAATGTGGACTAATAACTCTTTATTTTAGTAAGAATAAAAAGGCATGTACTGCTGAAAATAAGTCAGTGGAGATAGTCAAAACTAGAATGAAATACTGTATGGGTTGAATCATGTACCCCTTCAAAATGTTGAAATCCTAACTCTCATTTCTGATGTGACCTTATTTGGATATAGGTTCTTTGCAGATGATCAACATAAGACAAAGTTATTAGAAGAGCCCTTACCCAACACAACAGGTATCCTTATAAAAAGAGGAAATTTGTACACAGAAATAGATCTAAGTAGAAGACATGCATATATGGAGAATATCATGTAAAGACAGAAGCAGAGATAAGGGTGATGGTTCTACAAGCCAAGGAGCACCAAAGACGGCCAGCAAACCACCAGAACTAGGAGAGAGGAATGCAACAGATCCTCCCTCACAGCCCTGAAAAGGAACCAAGCCCTACTATACCCTAATCTTGAACTTCTAACCTCCAGAACTAGGAGACAAAAAATAAAAAATAAAATAAGATCTTACTCTTACCATTTGTGGCAACATGGAGGAACCTAGAGGGTATTATGCTAAGTAAAATAAGTTACAGACTGAGAAAGATAAATACCATATGATCTCACTTATAAGAGTGGAATACAAGAAACAAAACAAATGAACAAACCAAACAAAAACAATTGTAAATACAGAAAACACACTAATGGTTGCCAGATGGGAGGAGGCTTGGGGAGCTGGGTACAAAACTTGAAGGGATTAAGAAATACATATTGGTAGTTACAAAATAGTCATGGGATGTAAAGTACAGCACAGAACACTTGTTCAATGATGTTACAACAACTATTTACAATATCAGGTGGGTACTAGCCTAAATCAGGGAGATCACTGCATAAAATATATAAATGTCTAACCACTATGCTGTACAACTGATACTGATATAAAATAATAATGAATGGCAACTGTAACTAAAAAATAAATACATAAAATTTAAAAATTAAAAGAAAAGAATGGAAATTTTAAAAAGTTCTGTTGCTTACACCACATAATCTGTGTGGTAGTTTGTGACAATAGCCCTAGCAAATTAATAAAGATTTGTTCAGGAAACAAAAATCTCAATAAAGCATAACAGAATTCAGTCAAGAAAAATGAATAAATATATCACTTCAACCAAAATACTGAAATGAAAAAAAATAATGTCACTCATCCCAGGCCAGCAATTCCAGTTAGCAACATATCATCCATATCTAAAAAGCCAAGCACTCTCAGCCCCAGCCATCACTGTTTGCTTTTCACACGTTCGTGGTGCATTCTTGTTCATCTATTTCTATTCTTCCAGGTGTACTTTAGAAACCTTTTGTTACGTTTCTTTTAAGATAATATGCAAACCAGTTGAAGCAGATTTTTAAGCAGCATTGAAGATTCAAAAATTTCTTATTAACGACATTCCTATGTATTTTATAAAATCTATTGTTAATGTGAACTTGATCACTTTTCTTAAATTGTCACTTGCCAGTATAAAGGAAAATCTCAACTTCTATGTTTTTGTAATGGTGATCTGCAGACTCTGGAGCACTGTGCTTGGGTGCTGAATAGGTTCTGATGCCAAGTTCAACATAAAGGAAGGGCAGGTTCCCCATAACCAGCTAGTAACTCTCCAGGCCACCAACTTCATATCCTACACTATTTACAAGAAAACAGCATCAAATGGCACAGGTTAAGGATTCTGTCCTACAAGGCTCCACCCCCTTTACTAGCAAGGTTCCAACAATCCCCTCTGGTTCAATTAATTTTCTAGGGCAGCTCACAAAACTCAGAGAAACATTTTTCTTACTAGATTATCAGTTTATTATAAAAAAAAAATACACAACTCAGAAACAGGGTTTAAATAGGATGAAGGTTTTGCCAATAAAAATAAATGTGGAGAGGGGGTGCAAAAGAGTTGAAGATAGCAGCAAGAGAACAATTTATTTTATTGTTTGAAAGAAAAGAGAGAGAGAGAGAAGTGGTGAGGGCCCAGAGCCATCTTCACAGTTTTACATCTTTAGTTGTGACATGGTTTTATTCCACATAGGTGAGGCCACATGGGATGGGTACCAAACCAAGGGCTGAGCCATCCTTGCAGTTAAAATTGTGCCACGGTTCAGCATACGGGTTTACACAGGCTGTGGCCAGGAATTGAACCCCAGACCCTGTGGTTGCAAGGCAAGCATTCAAACTCCTGAGTTATCCCAGCATCCCCTAAATATATTTTTCTTATTATAAATCTCAATATTACAGTGACCCTTGCCTCTAACCTTCTTTAAGGCTCACTTTTCTCTTCTGTAAAATGATAATAATAGTAATACATCATAAGGATATAACAATTCAATGAGATAATGGATATAAACTACTTAGTAAATACCGTGTATACAGTAAGACCTCAGTGGTCATAGCTAGTATTGTTGTTGTCATTAGTATTAAGCATATACTATATCCTAATGAAAAATTGGAAAAATGATAACTGTCATGGAGGTCTGCCTTTAAAAAAGATAAACGCCCCCCAAAAGCCAAAAACCACTTAGAATAATAAAATTGAAAAATTAAAATTAAAAAAGCTAAAATTTATTCTCTGATCATTACAATTTCCATAGTATATGTAAGTCATTTATAAATTAAGTGAAGCTAAGTAATAGAAGTAATAGTGTTAGTTTTTTAAAAAGAGAGAAAATGGTTGAGCAGGAACTTTTCAAAATATTTTCTCTTAAGGTGATGCCAGGATAGCTCAGCAATTGAGTGGCTGTCTCTCAATCATAAGGTCCAGGGTTCAATTCCCCATCAGGCCTGTGCAAACCCATATGCTTAACTGTGACTCAACTGGTCACTGCTAGGATGGCTCGGTGTCACAGGTTATAGCCTCCCAAGGGGGAGGCCCCAGGTTTGGTTCCCATCCCACATGGCTCTACATCCACTTATGTGGCATGGAATTATGTCACAATTAATGATGTACAACTAAGGAGACTGCTCTGGGCCCTCACATCTCTCTCTCTCTCTCTCTCTCTCTCTCTCTCAACTATCTACCTCGTTCTATGTCTATCTCTATCTCTTTCACCTTCTCTCAAACAATAAAATAAATCTTTAAAAGTATTTTATCTTAAAAAAATTGCTTAAGTATTCTCAACAGAACATTTTAACTGCACACAAAATGTTGTCACTCAAGACAGAAATTATTTTAGTCCATTAATGTTATCCATTTCTGATTGAAAATTTCTTTCTTCAAACAAAGAAGTGCTCTAGGTAAGAAGATTCAAGAGAGCATCACTCAACATGCAAAGTATTTCAGTTATCATGGCCTCTCTAAGACAAAAATTTAAATAGCATACAATATAGAGTGAAATCAAATATGTGATTTAACAAAATATATGCAGTCTATAATTCAGTCCTAATATGATTTATTTTAAATTGTCTCTATAAGCTGGGGATGTGATATACTTAAGTGACTTATAAATATATAACACTATCTTGAAAGGCATCTTTGTCAGGATCTCTGCAAAGTCCTCATTCTCCCAAGATTGGGGATTTGTGCCTCCCTAGGTGCATAGCTGCTAATGTGCATAAGAAACACATTTATCCTGAGAGTTGTTGTCAGTATGTGAAATCTGATTGTGCTTACACGTCCATATTAAATAAATGTATGTGTCATCTAAGATGTATCTCTCCTCTGAACAAAAGCATTACTCATTCCAGTAATAGCAGTCAGTACCAATGTCTAGTTTTCTACTTTGCCATGGAAAAATTCTCAAAAACTAGGAAATAACATCTATACTAATAAACTTGATCACCTTGCAAAATACTTCCTGCTGCAGTATCCTATAAGTGAATTCTTACTATTTAATAAAAGATTCATTTCACTAATTAACCAAGAAGGCACACTTGTCTATTTAAACAGAATTTAACATACTTCCATAGGTACCTAATCTATATTCACCAAGTAAGTCACTTTCTGACTCAAAGGCTTGGTAGTCATCTGTCAATATCCTAGACAAAATAAAAATGACAAATAGTAAGATCCCCATTTGTTATATTAAGAAACTGAGGTGCAGAGAGATTCTTGCCCAAGGTAAACAGTGAGTAAGTGGTAGAGTTAGAAATTATAACTGATATGCTTGCACTTCATTTTCTCCTATGAAGGTCTATATAGCCACATTTTAAAATAGACCACAGACAATTGAGATACAGAGGCAATAAAGAACCAAGACATCTCTCATTCATTTATCATGAAAGTTTACTCCTTAAAAAAAAAATCAGTCTGTACTTAAAGTCATAATGATAATTATACTTTAATAAAGAACAAGAAGAAAATAACATTTTTAAAGTTATGCGTGTGCAGGAGTCATCTAAAATCCAGTGAAAGGAAGTTATTTTTGCAGCTGGTGTGCTTCATCAATTACTAATTTTAATTTCAACTTTCTGCATGCAAATTTTAGCTTTTCCCAATAACTATAGTATTTTTCATGGTTAAAAAATCATTTCTTAGTTCGTATGTAGCTCACAACATTGATGTTTGTGTTCTTACTTGCATGTGAATAATGGAATAAATAAATCATTCTATATCCTATCCTTTTATAAGAAGCACAGGAATAGTTTGTAATTATTATTAAATAAACAAAAAAGTATCCAGTTTCTCATTAGATTATTCCTGTAATTGAAAACTGACCCACTCACTGGATAAAATAGTTTCTACTTTTTCTAGTAAGAATTAGATATTCTTCTCTTGAAAAATCAATTTCATGATTTAATTTGAAGGTATTCTCCTAAGTCACACTGTGACGATTTTTCTAACACTGGCCTTCAGGTAACTCTTAGAGTTTAATTTTCTATTAATTTGGACTAGCATAATGTTTCTAATAACATTAACTATGCAATACTTCAATTTGCACCTTCTGAAGAAAGCACAGAAGAAGGGATAACCTACCAATCTTCCATGCCCATTAACAAGAGAAAGTCTGCTTATACTTTTTGTCTATATTAAAGTTTTAAATTTGATTTGGGGGGAAGTCAGGGTGGCTCAGCGGGTTAAGTGCTTGCTTTGCAGCACCCGGAACCAAGGATCAAATCCCGGCCCCACCCTATGTGGACCCATATGCTGAACTGCGGTGTGCTTCCCACAAGGGAGGCCGCCATTTCGGTTCTCACCCCCCGGTTTGGCCCCTGGTTCGAGGCACCAAGGGGGCATGCCACCCTTGTGGGAGGCCCCTAGCCCAGTTCCCACCCTATGCAGCCCCCGCCCACCTGTGTGGAAAGAAACCATGTCAGACAACTGATGACTTACAGCTGGGAGACTGCTGTGGGCCCTCCCCCTTTTCTCTGTCTCTCTCTGTCTCTGTCAAAAACAAAAAAATAAAAAATCTTAAATTTGATTTGGGTTTCTCTGACTTTAAAGAATTGAAAAGTCCAGATTTACAGAAATAATTCATGTATTCAAAAGATATTTATTAATTATCTACTAAATGTCAGGCACTGAAGAATCATACATGGTTAACAAGATAAAATTCCTGTCCTCATGAAACTTCCAATTAAATAAGTAGACACTGTTATATAAATAGAAATTACATAATGCAATGCCAGATAAGTGGTATAAAGCAAAATAATGAATAAGGATAGATGGGTCTAATGGGTCGTTACTTTTGATTAGATCATCAGGGAATGTTTCTCTCTATCTCTGATAAGAGGAGGCATTTGAACAAATTCCTGAAATACTAGAGTGTAAAGTATTTTAGACCAAGAGAAAAATAATTTGAAGTTTCTGAGGGAGAGATGAGAGTTATGTATTCAAACAAGCATGAAATAGTATATTAATAAAGTGAGCACAAAGACAATGGTGGGCTAAGTTAAAAAAGTAACCAGGGGTCAGACTGTAGAGGGTCTTGTTCCAAATTTGATAGGAAGCCACAGAAGGAGAAATTGATGTCTTGTGATTTGTACTTTTGAAGGCTCACTCTCAGCTGTTTAGACAATATAATTAGACAGTAGGGACAGTTGTAAAAGCTGCAAGAGAAAGTAATTTGGAGGATGGTTCAACAGTCCAGGAGGAAGAAGATGCTGACTTGGACTAAATGGCAGTAGAAATGGGGAGAATTAGAATGCAGGATACATTTTGAAGGAAGAAGCATACAGCACTTGCTGATGGATTACAAAAGAATGTACAGAAGACAAGAATCAAGGTTAACTCTTCAATATTTTACCTGGGTACTCTGGTGCAGGGGGTTGCTATCTAGGAAAATAAAGAAAATGGAATAAGAAGCAATTTGAGGAAAGATTCTGTACTTGGGTTGTTTATGTTTGCCTATTTGATATCATCAAATAATTTAGAGCTCACAGAAGGTCAGAGGTAAAGATATAGATGTGGGAGTCAGCGTATGAAAGGAAAATCCCCCCAAAATTAAAATGTATTTATAAAACAGTGTGCATTTATACATGGTTAAACTTCATTCACCTACAAAGTACCCTCCGTTTGGCGCAATACACCTATCAGGATGCTTTGTCCACTTCTTAAAACAGTTTTTGAACTTGTCAATTTTGATGACTTTTAGTGCTTCTGCCATTTTTGTTCCACCTCTTTCACATTGGCAAACCATTTCCCTTTGAGCACTTTTCTCATCCTGGGAAACAAACAAACAAACAAAAGTCACTCAGGGTAAGACAGGGTGAATAGGAAGGGTGGGGCATGGAGGTCATGCTATTTTTAGTCAAAAACTGCTGAACACTCAGCATGGTATAAGTAGGTATGTTGCCAGGCTGCACATTGTTTGTGGAAATCACCCATTATTAAATGGGCAGACATGTTGAAAAAATCTCCATAAAAAAATCACTAAAAGCCAAATGCAGTCTCTCACAACATCAGGGGGTGCACTGATGCAGATGGGCTCCTAGAACACTCACTTAGTGGGAGAGACCTGTACTATAAGAGGCCTGCCCTGCGGAAAATAATCTCAGGTTTTGGGGGGCGCCCCTCATACCTATAGTTCCAAAGCTGAGACTAAAGAAAATCAATAGGGAGCTACTCAATTTAAAATAAAAAAGGAGTAAGGATTTTATTTTTAGAATATTAAATATGTAGACATTGAGTAAATAAGAAACTAGCAGAGGAGTCTAACAAAAATATGGCCAATGAAGTGGGAAGGAGCTAGTATTAACATTCCAGGAGCAATGAGAGAACATTTTGAAGGAAAGTGATCAACTCTATCAAAAGCTATTCAGGCACCAAGTTATGTTAAGTCCCACAACTGACCATTAGACAGAATCCTTAGAGTCACTGATGATACTCAAAGCCTGGTTGAAGTAGGCTCAAAGGTAAAAAATAGAGACTGTACAAAAAATATTCAAAGAGTTTTGTTATAAATTGGAACAGAGAAAATAGCCAAAACGCAATCAAGGTCAGGGAATCTTGTCTGTTTATTTAAGACAGTATATATTGAAGCTTTTTTGGTTTCAAGGTCGTCTAGTTGAGAGGATGGAAATACCTGAAAATGCAAGACAGAATAATTTTAAGAGCAAAGTGTTGGAAGCAGCTAGAAGGTACAGGTTCAAAGACCATGCAGGTACACAGAAGCCATGCATGGTACCAGGAGGAAAGGCAAGGTATATACCGGTAGCTATGGATGCAGGGGCTGAAAGAGAGAAAGTCTCCTCTGATTGCTTCTTTCTTTTTTTAATTAAATATCATTAAAGGTCACTACTTAATATGGAGGAGGGCAAGAGTATCCTGAAGATTTAAATACAAGGGAGATGTGGTAAAATGGTCCTGGAAAGTGAAAGAAAAAAAAAGTAACAGAAGTATACTACTATTGCTGCACAGTATAGGGGCCCACTTCACCGTGTGGTCATAAATTCAAAGTGGATTCTCTGATAAACTCAAAATAGGTACAGGATAGACAAAGAGTAGGGTTTAACCAGGGTGAAGGTTTTATCAGGAAATAATGATGGAGATGGGGGCTAAAGAGTTGAAGATAGCTGCAAGGGAACAATTAAATTACAGTGATTCATCACATCCTCTAATCTGGGTGAAATGGGATCTAGGATAGGAGAGGTGAGACAGCCATGAAAATGTGTATGATTAATGGATTGAAGATCCTGGGGAGGAAGGGGGTGAGGTATTAAGTAGAAGTGAAAGAATCGGGTGTGAAGATAGGATGCTGCCAGCAGGAAGTGGAACACTTAAAATAAAGACATTTCCAGGAGCTACAGCTATTGGAAATGACAATGTCCAGCATGTGACCATGGACCAGCAGGAGATGATAAAAACATTTTGGAATTAAGCAACTGGACTTAAATCTCAGATATACCAGGGGTGCCAAAAAATGTTTACATGTTTTAGGAGATGTTTACTATGTATTACTTTTCGAAGTTGAATTGAACTATAGTAGAAATGTGTAGTGTGACAAGGACAGTCAAAGCAAGTGGCAGAAGCAGGATTGTCCTTCAAGGGGGGCAAGACCATTTTGAAGCAGTAATTGAAATTTGAGAATGTTGTAGAAGTACAACAATGGAGGTATGAGTATGCAACAGAACCTCCAACATGCCTAACAACTGCATGCATCTGTGGTAAGCTCGAGACACATGGTAAATTGACACGGCATGCACGTTGATACAAGTGGACACTCTGGACAACGTTTCTGACACAGTAGTTCACTGGCATCAGATGTGGCTGGACACTGATCTTAACCACTTTGAGCACCTTACAATTGCAGACTTGTATTCATCTTCTGTTATCAGTATATATTGAGTATTACAATTTTAATACAGTTTTTCCTTTCTTAAAATGTGTATACATTTTTGACACTCTCTGCATGTATCTAATAATAACAGATATTATTTTTATTGATACAATGTCTCTTCTCAAACTATTAAGTTCACCAAGTCTGGTGCCTAGATCATTGCAGTCCATGTTTTAGAACTTGGACCACAGGAAGGTGGCCCTCACATTGCAACAGTATTTCTCCCAAGTGCAGGGTGGAACAAGGTGAGGGTGGGAAAAGGGAGTGCATAAGCAAGTAGTTAATCTCAAGAAGCACATAACATGTTTCAATCTGTCACATTTTTACACCTAGCTAATAGTAAAATTGAGAATCTTTTCTGACACTGTCAGATTTTGTATATCTGTTGTCAAACATATCAGTCACTGAAGATATGAATTGCAAAAAACTACAAATAAATGATCACAAAAAAAGGGAAGATGCTGATTCCCATTCTTGGATGGCAGTTGATTTATTTTGATCAGTATAATACTGTCTGATAGTTGACATGTTATTTTGTACTGAACCTAGAGAGTGAATCTTAGAATGTTGAGCTCACCTGTGAAGTGTTTCATAAGTACCACAAAGATGTTACTATTACACAAATCTCATTAAAGTATTAAAACAAATATATGTGTATCTTCTTTTTTATTATTATTTTTTATTTATTTATGTATTTTTTTAATTGTTTTTGATGAGAGAGAGAGAGAGAGAGAGAGAACTGAAGTGGGGAAACTCCCCAGTTCAGCATATGGGTCCGCACAGGCCGGGGCCAGGACTCGATCCTTAGTCCCCAGCGCTGCAAAGTGAGCGCTTAACCCACTGAGCCATCCCGGCTTCCCCTTCTTTTTAAGATTTATTTTTGTTGTTTCAAGAGAGAGACAGAGAGAAGGGGGAGGGCCCAGAGCAGTCTTCATAGTTGTACATCATCAGTTTTCGACATGGTTTTGTTCCACACAGGTGGGTAGGGGCCGTGCAAGGCAGGAACCAGGCCAGGGGGCCTCTCCCATGTGTGGCATGTACCTGTGAGCTGGGGCCTCCTACATGGGAACCATGCCCCAGCAAGACCCGAACTAGAGGCACACCCAGTTCAGCATATGTGTCCACACAGACCGGGATGGGGATACAATCCTGGGACCCGGGGCTTCAAGACAAGCACTCAACCTGCTGAGCCATCTGGCATCTCCATTTCTTTCTTCATAAATACATTGGAATCAAGGTTTGTATATTAATACAATTTCGTATCATTTGCTTTTTGCAGAGCTTTACTGGTAGAGAATGAATGGGCTGGAATTACAATTAATGATTTACTTTGGTCACATGAACATGCTAAGGTATATATTACCAATCTGTGCACTACATATGGTAAAAGTTTAAGAAACACGAGTTTAGTCAATTAGTTGCATAAAATTGGAGACACTTGGGCCTACCTTAATGTGCTGAATGTAAATTTGTTCATAGTTGCCAGCATCTAATAAATAGAGCAAGATGACACTGAGTTCTCAAATTCTAAACAGAAACTTGACTAATAAACCAGGGAACAGGCACATTCTGAATATGCCACTTTCAACAGGACTTAAAGGAGATCCACAGGGCAGTGTGTATTTGTGACATGACTTTTACACTTCTCATCTTGCAGCACAAACAACTTTTACTTCTCCTAAGTGTAAAAAAACTGCCTAAAGAAAAAGAACTGTATAAAGAAGAAAGTCATTATTACACTTGATCTTTGACCTTTCTTAATAGACAATCAAGCCTACTGAACTCCGTACCACCATAATCCTAAGCATCCAGGGCACCTCTCATCTTGAGTCTCTGCCACATTTATACGTGTAAATTCCCTAATCTAATTCAAATTCAACACTGTTCCAAATGCTTCCATTTATCTTTTAGAACTCTCTATGTGTCATTAGCAAATTCCTTTATGTCTTTTTTTTTTCTGAATGTTTTATTTACTTTTACCTCTAACTGAAACTTGGCTGAATCTTAAAGGACATTTATTCACCTGTGGCTTTTACAAGAGGAGGTGATTTTTCTTTCACACTCCACAACAAACAAGTCTGGAAGTGCTATCCTTGTCATTTAAAGCTACTTATAGGTTCAGTAGCCTGTCTACTGCCTTTCTAAAAATCCTAGCTTACCTGAGTAGGTACAAGTCAATTATACATTTTTTCACCTTGGCTGAATTCATCTGCTTTTGCTTTCATTTCATTAAATGGTGGCTCATCAACAATCTTGAAACATTGATTTTCTTTCTACCACAGTTCTGTCTTCATTCTTGGTGGTTTCACTATCCTCACTGATCCCTCAATTATCTTGAGAAATCTTGATCTCCTAGGTTCTAGTGATCTTTCCCATTGTCCCCATCCAGGCCATGGTCCCATCCTGGACACTGTCATTTCTAATAACTGTAAATCCTGAAAATGCCTTCATTTCAAGCATTCCACTCCTTTCTGGCAGCATCCCATCTTCACACACTTGTTCTTCCACTTCTACTCAATCTCCCTGGGATCCTCAATCCATTAAATGTACATGTTTTCATGGCTGTCCCACCTCTTCTGTCCTAGATCCCATTTCACCCAGGTCAGAAGATATAATAAATCACTGTGAGCATTTAATCATTCCCTTGCTGCTATCTTCAACTTCTTTGCCCCTCTCTCTATCATTCTCTCCCAGCAAAACCTTAACCCTGATTAAACCCTACTCTGTGTCTATCCTGGGCCTGCACTGAGTTTATCAGAGAACCCATTTTAAATTTGTGACCACACCATGAAGTGGGCCCCTATGCTGTGCAGCAATCATACTGTGTACACTGCTGCTACCATTCTGTCCTCTCACTCTCCAAGACAATCACCTCACATTTTCTTTGCCCTCAGGCATCTGGAATACCCTTCCCCTCCTTAATCAAAGCCATGCTCTCTATTGTTTCCCTTCTTAATTTGAAAAATGATTATAGGTTATAGAGAAAAATAGGCATCTTAATCTTGACAAAGATGTCTAGTTTCCAAACACTATTCATTTTTGGTGAGAGTAAAATAAACTATATAAAGGTATACAATATAACAGTTTTAGGATGAATATGTAATATAGAATATGAATGCGTAATATATAAAATGTGAATATGTAATTACCATATATAAATTAATATTTTGTATACAAATATATAGCATATAATTTAAATGTATACATTAATAAATTAATAGTGTATATAAATAATATAGTTTATAATTATTGTTTAGTACAAATATAAATTCCACTAATGTATGTATTCAGTATATACTTGAGAACAAACAGTTGCCTTTAAGAAGAACAAAGCATAATTACTTTGAATGTACCAATTCAGTCTTATTCTTAAGCATTTACCAAAATGTAGAAAAAATAAATTCTTAATAAAGGTCTCTTTATTTGAGGTGTTATACTTTTTATATTATTTAATCAAAAAGGTTATCAAGAGTAAAGCAGGAGTCAGAAAACTACAAGCTATAGACCAAATCTGGCCAGTCATCTGTTCTTAAAATAAACTTTATTAGAATATAGCCACATTCATCCATTTATATGTTGTCTATAGCTGCCTTCTTGCCATATTGGCAGTATTTTAAAAGTTACAACCAAGATGGTTTGTTTCATAAAACTGAAAAAGTTTGCTGACCACTATGATATTGATTTATAGAGACTTCTGTACACAATTAAAATTGTTTAAAATCACATATTTAATTCACTATGGAAAAGAGGTAAAGCAAAGGAACTGATATTTAAGAGGTAAATCAGTAATTTCTTCTTGAGTAATCAAAATAATTTGAGCAAAATAGGATCGTTAATGGGAAGGCCTGAATAATTCCAGTACTTGCTATGAACTTTATTTTGGCCATGTGCTCACTGGCACCTCCACTGCAAAATTAAGCAAAGGGTACTGAAAATGACTCAAGCTCATACACAGGAGTATTAGCTAGCTCAGCTGCCACAACAAAATGCCAGATGTGCCAAAAGAAAATGTATACACATTTTAAGAGGTGTTATCTATATATTACTTTTCAAAATTGAATTGAATTACAGTAGCAATATATAGTAGCATGCTGTTTGCCCAAAAGATGGCATTAATCAAATGAATGCTAGCATCACCATGAGACAGGAAGGATAGTCAAAGCAAGTGGTGAAGCAGGGTTGTCATTCTAGGAGTACAAGACCATTTTGAAGTGATATTTGAAATTTGAGAACATTGTAGAAGTACAGTAGAGGTGTGAGCATGCAATAAAACCTCCAACACACCTAACAATTGCATGCATTCATGATTAGTTTGAGACACATAATAAATTGAAACCACACATACAGTGATACAAGCACTTTGATCAATGTTTCTCAAGCAGTAGTTGGCCGTAATCAGAAGTGTCTGGGCACTGATGGTAATCAGTTTGAGCACCTCTTGTAATTGCAGAAGTCAAACGCGACTTGTAGTCATCATTTGTTATTGGTATATATTGGTATTACAATTTTAATAGTTTTTTCTTTTCTTAAAGTGTATATACATTTTTTAGGCACCCTCAGTATAGCAGACTGGATAGCTTAAACAACAGAAATTCACTTTCTTACACTTTTGGAGGCTACAATTCCAAGTTCAGGTTGCCAGCATGGTTAGGTTCTAGTGAGAGCTCCCTTCCTACCTTTGACTTCTCACTGAGTCCTCACATGGAACAGAGAGAGATCTCTTTCTCTTCCTCTTCTTATAAAGCCACCAATCCCACTAGATCAGAACTGTATTATTATGGCTTCATTTTACCTCCTAATTATCTTAAATCATATTTTATTTCCAAATACAGTCACATTGAGAATTAGAGCTTCAATATATGAATTTGAGGGAGACACAATCCAATAACTAGAAATAGGTATAAGAAATTACAATGTAGGGTATATCCAAATTTCTGCTACACACATAGAAAGTGCTGGGCATGGCCACTAGAGAGATTTGGCTCATTAAGTTTCCTATCATTTACCATCTGGCTTTATTAATATTAATAAAAATTGACAGGAAGTATCACAATATACTTAAGCTAAATTATCCTAAACATGATCAACCTATCAATTATTTTACAGCTTAGTGAATTCTTCAGCCTATAAATAAAAAGAATTACTAAACAACTTGAAAGCTCAAAAACACCCTATTCTATACTATTGAGGACAGACTCTAGGTCTTTCATGAATTATTTCCCATAAAAATGTAGAACCCATAAGGAAAAAAATAAACCAATAAAGAATAAATCTAAGTTATAAACCATTATAATTCCACCAACTGAAAAATGGCATTTGGGACTTAGCCTTTCTTTCAAAATTACCCTTTAAAAAGCTTCAGAAATGCCCTAAAGGCTTCATTTACAACTACCATATTGGATTTGTTTTGCTTGTGTATTGCAAGGTTTGTCTTACACTTCAGTCTGTTTTACATTTCAAAGTCCATGACCAGCAGTTCCAAAATTCTCAGACAGTAATGAAAGACTTTAAAACAAACAAACAAAAGATGGACCAATAGTACATTTTCCATTAGAAATCCCATAAAGTCTCTATCTCAATTCTAGATCACCCAGTATCATCGTGAATAATGTCATAATTTTAAAGCTTTAAAGTAGCTAACTTTATAAAAATAATTTATTCCCAAAATGATTATATCATTTTTACATTAGATAGAATGTTTTTGTAATAATGTCTTCTTTTAATAACCTCTCAATAGCCATCAAAGTTGAATTTTATATGGTTTGCTGAGGACCCATCATCTACATTGTAAGTACATCTCACTCAGGTTACAACAGCATGTCCACCTCTTACTCTACAAAATTATAAGTGGATAACCCACGTTTACTGTAGGATTTTTAGTATTCTTCATTATCCGATAAGATCACAGATCTTAATGTCAAAGGTGAAGAGATGCCCTGTTCCTGATTATCACTTAAAGTTCCAAAGCCTTAGAAATGATAATAATCAATAAGTAATCACTGCACAGCTTTACAATGGGAACATCTGAAAATTTCTGTATTGGGTAAAGAACACCGGCACAATCATACTGGAACAAAGAAAATAAGAAACATGTATTTTGACTACTTCTCTATAACAGAACATTTGCCTTAATTGACTTTTAGATGTTTAGCCTTAATTTACATAACTATCCCTCAGTTTCAGTTTCTTGAAATCAAGCTATTTTGAAAAAACTTTCAGATCTCAACATAAGCTATTTTAGCTTCAAACTTTATGGGAATGGTCAGTCACCTTTCTTGAAAAATTGCCTGATTGGCGATGCTTCTGTCAGCAGTAATCCCCAGCCCACACTTCAATGAACTGCTCCTCCCTCTCTCTAGGGTTTTCCATTACTGTCTGGCTCTAATTAGCTCCAGATGGACCCAATAGTTAGTGAAGGAAGCAACTCACTCCCAGGAGAGGATTATTACAACTATTATTTTGTTCTAAACACAGCTGCTCTGCCTAGAAGAAACAGAAAATACAAATTATTTTTCTTGTGATTATTAATTTTAAATAACAAAGAATGAGAAAGAGCAGTATAACAAATTGTTGCCTTTCATTGTAGCTACACAGAAGAGTAAGCCTGGGGGAGCGGGCAGTCAGGTGGGAAAGAAATTTCATAGTTGTTTTTTCAACCTTGTCACAATCTTCTAACCTTTATTTAAGAGGAACTGACATCAAAACTTCCATTGGAAGTCCTACTGTAATGTAGACAACTCTTGATTCTCCTTGAGAAATACTCCAAATCTGTCCAGTTTTCACCATCTCCACTGCTACTACTCTGCTCCAATACAGAATTATTTCCCAAACTTATGCAGTAGCTTCTTTTTGCTTTGGCCTTGGCCCACAACAGTCTGTTCTACATGAGGCAGCTAATAAGATCCCTTAAAAAGACGTCAGTGCAGATCATGTCTGTAATGGACTGAATTGTGCCCAGCACAAATTCACTTGTTTAAGCCCTAACTCCCAATGAGATGTTATGTGGAAACAGGATCTTTGGGAGGGGGAGGCAATTGGGTTTAGATGAGGTCACGAGGGTGGGACTTTTAGATGAAGACATACCAGAGAGCTTGCTTTCTCTACCTGGTGACAACAGCAAGATGGTCAACATCTGCAGGCCAGGAAGAGCTCTCCCCAGAGCTCGGCTATACACACACTCTGATATGGGACTTTCAGCCTTTGAAACTGTGAGAAAATATCAGTCTAAGGTATTTGAGCAGACCAAGGCCATGCCTCTGATTAAAATAGAAGTGCTTATCTTTCAAAAGCCAACCAACAAGACCCTTTGCCCCCCGGTATAGTTACCTCGCAAGCTTCATCTCACACCATTCTTGGTCTCACTCACTCTGCTCCAGGCACACTGGTCTCCTTCCTATTTCTTCAACAAGTCAGATACCCTCCTCCTTAAGGTTCTGTAACTCTTTCAAATTTTGAATCATGTCACTATTTCAGCAAGATAATTTCTGACCATTCACCCTATTTAAAACTGCAACCCTTCCTACCCATTTTTTTTTAAGTTTCAAATGTTTAATGAAAAAGACCAAGAACAAAGCATTATTTACACATGGGTAAGAAAAGGCAGACGATGCCGAAGTTTGTGGCCCTGACAACCCCATTAAATTGAAATTCCATGAACAGCCACCACCTCCCAAGTCTGTCCTCACATAAACCCTGTCTTCATATCAGCCTCTTAAGAACCTGTCCTGCTCACATCAACTCCCCTGAAGAGCAGCTGCCGTGGGCGAGCATCTCTGACTCTTGTCCAGGTCAGCAGACTCCTCAGATCAGATCAGCAACATTCATGAGCATCTCGTCAATCTGAGTGGAGTAATACTGCTCAGTGTCCCGGAGGATGCGAATGTCATCATTCTTCACAAAGTTTATCGCCACACCCTTTCGGCCATATCGGCCCAACCACCCAATCCTCTGTATGTACAGCTCTCTGTTGTTGGGCAGGTCGTAGTTGATGATGAGGGACACCTGTGGCACGTCCAGGCCCCGGGCCCAGACAACATTTCTGACATTTTTAGCTCTGCTTTATTTTCTGTAATGCAGTTCTCACTTTCTAACGTTACATGTTTACTTTATTGTTTGCCTCTCTCCCCTGTCCCAATAAGGACAGAAATTACTGTATCTTTTGTTACCTGCTAATTCTCCAGTACCTAATAGAACAGTGTCTAGTGTAAAGTTGTCAAATGTTATTCAAATGTTGTTAAATCCATAAATAAACATTGTTCTCATTTCAAAGAACGAGGGAAAAGAGCTGATAGGCAACTCAATACTTACTTAATTTTCAGATTGCACAATCATTTCAGGTACAAAGTATAGCTTCTGAATAGCCTCACTCTAGGATTGCCAAGATAACAAACCAAGAACTCAATACTTCTAGATGTAAGCTCACCCATTTTTACCGACTACATTTCCATGAATCTTTACCTTAGTAAGACAGTGGCTACAATTGTAGCTAATTCATTGTTCACCCCTCCATTTTTATTTATCCAAAATGAGTTTCCTTAGCAGTGTACAAGGTTGTAAAAATTAATAATAATAATAAAAACTTATTTAAAATGGAGTTGGGAGGCTAGAAGACAGAACTCTCACATATGTGTCACTCAACACACACTATGACCCCAATAGGAAGAGACATAACTCGCATTTAAGACAGGAAGTAATAGTACATTACTACCTCAGTCAGAAGAAAAGATTTCTCCTTGCCAGTAAAAGCTCAGCCAATGGGAGACTTCCATAATTCAGCCAGTGAAAAGTCATTTTACTTCAAGTTTTCAGTTTCCTCCAATGAACATATTTTTACAACAGCTCCTCCCAAGTCCATAACAGAGAACTGCTCTCTTTTTACCCCTGGAATTGGTTGGTGGTGGCTCTCCATTAATTCACATCTCCTAAATTCTTTGTGTTTCCAAATAAATATCTGGCTGTCTATTTGTATAAAGTCAACATAGTACATCACCATTATTTCTTGTTTATTTTGTTTCAAAAAATCATACATTTTATTATTTTATTTCACTTTATTCACAAAGCAGTAAAAACTTAGCTTTCTCTGTCTCTCTGGTGTGGTGAAGATGATTAAAAGAAAAAAATGTAGATTACTCATTCATTTAACAATAATGTATTGAGTGCCTATTTTGGCCTAGGTACAATTTCTAGGCAGAGAGAATAGAGCATAACTAAACAGACAAGTGTCTGCTCTCATAGAGCTTACATTTGGCAAGGGGAATGGCTGGAAACAGAGAGGTAAAGTGTTGAAGACATATAATAAATAAAACAAGGCAAATAAAATACATGCTAGGGAATATAATGAAAAATGCTATGAAGAAAAGTAAATCAGGGAAGACATATGAGAAGTGATCAGCAATGCTGCACTTTAAATAGAGGTGTCAAAGAAGACTTATTTTAAAAAGGTGATATTTCAGCCATACATATATCTAAAGAAAAATTATTTTAGTCTGGAAGAAGAAAAAGTGCCAAGTCCTAAGGTTAGAGCATGACTAGTATGTTGGATAAACAGTGAGTAGGAGAGAATTAGGGGACAGACTTAGAGTAGGAACAAAGGGCAAGAGCCCCACGGATCTTGCAGACCAAAGGAAGAATTCTGGATTCTATTCTACTACTAATGAGAAGTCCCTGAAATGCTTAAGCAGGAAAGCAACATCACCAGATAAGGCCAATACCCTTTCCAAGAACTTAGTAAATTTAAGTATCTCACGTTCTCATATCACTTTACCTTCACATTTCATTTGGTTGAATGCTTCACTCAGGCAAGAGACTATGATGGCTGGAATAAAAATAGTAGCTAAGGAAACGAAGAGAGGTAATCAGATTCCAGATATATTTAGAATGAAGAATCAAAAGGATTTATTGTGGCTTTGATGTGTAACATGAGAGAAAATGACTATAAGTCCAAGATTTTTTACTTAAACAATGTTGGAATGGATGAAGTTGCCCTTTACTGAGAAGGGGAAGACTGAAGATGAAGCAAAAGTAGTTTGAGATCTCGAGCTCAAATATGAAAATGTTAATTTGAGATACTCATCAGTCATCCAAATGTAGATATTAAATAGTCAATAAGATGTAGCAGTTTGGAGTTGAGGAGAAAACCAGGTGGAAAATGTAAATTTGAAAATAATAACCATCAGCAGATGGTATTTAAAGCTGAGGCTAGATGAGATCACTACCGATATAGGTAGCAAAAAGAAGAAGTCCAAGATTTGGGACCTGGGACACTTAATACTGGAGAGGAGGAGAGGGGAAAAATTAGACTTGGAAAGAATAATCAGTGAGTTGAAACACAAACAAACAAACAAACAAAAACCCCAAACAGGAAAACGTGTTGCCTGAAAGACCAGCTAAAATTGTGTTTCCAGGAATTGGAGAGAACAACTGTGTCAAATACTGCTGACAGCTCAAGATGAAGACTGAGAATTGACCATTGAATTAGCAAGGTGGAGGCATTATTACAATGATTATGTAATGATTATTACAATGACAAGAGCAGTTTTAGCATAGTGTTGGGGGCACAGCCTGAAGTAGAGTGCATTTAAGAACAAAGGTAAGAGACACTGGAGTCAGTGTAGATAGACACTTTCAAGCGGTTTAGCTGTAAAAGGAAGGAGAGAAATGGTGTGGTAGTTGGAGTGAGTGTGCATGTGTGTGGTTAAGTTGAAATAAACAGCACCATAGTGTTAATTGGTGGGAAAGATACAATAAAAAAAGAAAGCAAGATTTGGGAAAGAGAAGGTAGAACTGGTGATGTGATCTCCTTGAACAGATGAGAGAAGATGGGATCAAGTGCACAAAAAGAGGTGGCCAACGATGGAGCAATGCCACTTGATTGGTAGCAATAGGAAAGAAAGCAGATCACATAGCGTAAGACTTCTGCAAAAACTAAATATGAACATGTTGGGAATACATAGTTATTTCCAAGTTTAATGTCCAAATACCTTTGTATTTCTAAGGACCAAATATTTCTGTTGAAATATGTAAAACAATAACTTGGAGGCCCCTTTATACGGCCTGATTAAGTTGAGCACTTTCTAAAATTGCATTTACTTTCATAATAAATAATCCTTCACAAAACCCTGATTGGATTAATAAAAGTATATTTAAGAATGAATCCAAAATTGCAATGGTTTGCAATTCTTATAGCTAGAGAAGAGGGCAGAGAGTGGTACATATATTAAACATGTAACAATATTGACAAACAATCAAAACAGAAAAAAAAAGTTATCTTCAACTACATCTTAAGCTTCTAACAGAAGAGGACATTTATTATCATTACCAGTACAATGTATATAGCAACTACTCAGTAATTACTTGTTGAATTAGTTAGCTAATTCAGTTCTATAGATGATTCATGTTGCATTAAATTCTCCACTCAGTGTACTTGTGATTTGCAAGTTTATGGCAGTAATAACCTCATGCATCATTCCCACTAACATATATTATTTTCATTGATTTCTTTGTTCTTTACTGTTCTTTATTTCTTTTCTTTCTTTTTTCTTTAATTATTGAGCAAATATCACAAGTCTGTTAGTAAAGTCTTAGAAGTTCATGGCACATAATAGCTGTAAAATAGCTTAACAATAACAGTTAAATGGCCATATTATAGAATAATTAATGAAGAAAAATGCCTCTTTAAGTTGTGTTAAAAGAACTGTTAAATATTAAAGTAACTGTCCATTTTAATAGACGTTGGTGTTGTGTTAGAATAAATGGTTGTCAGAATGCAAGTTAGAAATATATATAAAATAATTTCTCATTAGAAGAAATTATAACCGCTCTTTTGGTTTATGCGAAAATCACCATATGAAAAGTTTTTCAGAAATAAGTTATTTTTATAAAGTAGGGAGAGGCTATATTTATTTTATTTCAAAGAGGGGAAAATGATAGTCATTCGATGAAACTTATTCAGCTACAGTACCTGGAAAACTAAGAAGCAAGGAGCCAATTCATCTAATGCACTGAGAATGCACTAGCAATGCTAATCCACTGAGAGATGCATTAGTTTCTAGCAGGAGCCATAAAATTAAATAGCTCCACTGTAAGTTAAAATATTTTGAGGAGTTCTGATTAAAATAAGTATCTTGGGAGTGAACTGGCATTATGCATAATTATACCAGACTATACACACAGCCTCCAGATACTTTATTTTAAAAAACAGCATTACTGGAGGCCGTCAACAAAGCATATACATAGTATTCAATATGTACCTAATCAAAAGCCAAGTAAAAAAGTCATACTTAAAAAAAAAGTAAGAAAATCTCAAATAATAACTCAACTATGAGATGCACGATTAATAGGAAAAGGGTATTATATAATTATCACCTCAAACTAAAAACAACAAATACATCCACTCCTTAAAGAGAAAGGATACATAACCGTAGCGAATTAAATGTCTAGCAGTCAATAAAAATATTTTATGAAAAAAAACTCCAAAACTATATACCACTTGCAAATAGCAAATCATCATCATCATCACCTGTTACAGCTTAAAACTCACTCATTCAGATACCATCTTACACCTGTTAGAATGGCTATAATCAACAAGACAAGGGATAACAAGTGCTGGAGAGGCTGTGGACAAAAAGGAACCCT
>PVKE010027075.1:0-21856 GCA_004027555.1 Craseonycteris thonglongyai | reverse complement strand
GCAGGGTGCTTGCAAGGTTGAAGAGGATGAATAATGAATAGAGGATACAGAATTTAGAAGTAATAAAACTGTGAATGTTTTGGTTATCTATTGCTATGTATCAACCATTCCAAACTTAGTGGCAAAAAGACAACTACTTGATTATGCTCATGAATTCTTTGGATAGGGAATTTGGACAAGGCATAGTAGGGGTGGCTTATTTGCAGTCTCAGAGGGAATGCTTGTTTGGCTTGAGTAACTTGAAGACTGGGGCTGGAATCATCTGGAGGTTTTTTGTTTGTTTGTTTGTTTTTAAATGCTATTTTTAAAAATTGTTTTTGACAGAGGGAGATAGATAGATAGATAGATAGATAGATAGATAGAGAGAGAGAGAGAGAGATACAGAGACAGAGAGAGAACTGAACTGGGGGCACTCCCCAGTTCAGCATATGGGTCCGCATGGGCCGGGGCCGGGATTTGATTCTTGGTCCCTGGCACTGCAGAGTGAGCACTTAACCCACTGAGCCATCCTGGCTTCCCCATCTGGAGGTTTTGAAGCTGGATTTCAGCTCTAGATTGTTGACCAGAGTACTTCTATTAAGTGGCAACTCCTCTGGCTTGGGCTTATCAAAACTTTGTTTCAGGGTTGTTCAGAGAGGGAGTGTGCAGACAGGAACCATCTGGTAAGTGAGCTGTCTAGAAGTAGCAGATATAAAGTTCATAGCCCTTTTCTGATCTAGCTTGGGGAAACCACAGCATCATTCTGCTACTGCATTGTGTGTAAAAACCTGAGGCCAGCACAGATAAAGGAGGATAATTAGACTCAAGAGAAGAGGAATTAGGCTTTATCTCTGGATTGATGAGTGGCAAGATCATATGACAGGAGAGTGTGTGGGAAGGGACAATTCAATGCTGCCATCTTTGAAAATACAATTTGTCACAATTGGTATTATTTGATAGAACAACTTATGCACATAAATTTCTCTTCAAGAATTTAGTGGTATAATAAATATATACAGTAGATGCTCAGTTAACCTGTACCCATGGGGATTGGTAGATGGTAGATAAATGTGTAATAAGTAGACTCTCCATTAAGTGAAACTTAGGCAATCAGCTTGAGATTTTGCTGGTTGGTTTAGTTTTAGTTAAACAAAGAGTGTACTATAAAATAGATCAGACTTAAATGCGATATTTCAAACATCTCATTTTCAAATAAAGCAAAAACTGAAGAGTTTAATTGAATAGGCTAAGTGACCTGCATAAAGGTACACAATTTGGGGGAAGCTAGTTTTCAGAAACCAAGTTTCTGCTTCTGCTTTCCACTCCATTACAATATTCTGAAATTCTACAGAGTGGAGTGATCCAGAATCTAGATGGTCAGGGTAATGAAGAAGGAAATAGATTGATTCAGTGCTTTTCCTCTCAGCTTCAACCATAGCAGCTCTGGGCTGATTAGCTTTATATTGGGGTTCCATCTGCAATTTTATTTTGAAAAAATATTTTACTGCTAAAAAAAAATAAAAACAATACAGTAGATGTTTTTAAAGTTTCCTTACATTTCCAACTTTCTGTGCCTCTATTTTTCTAAGTTATCTATGCTTCATAAATTGACAATGACAACAATTCTAAACATTAAAGACCTAGGCAAGGGGAAGAAGAGTGCGAAATGTACCAACTGTTGCAAATCTTTACATACTAAGCACTGAGTTGGATCCTTAGTTATGTGATCCCATTAAATTCTTTTACTATTACAAAATAGGTGTTATTATCCATAACTTATAGGAAACTAAGGCTCAAGTAATTTCAAATACTTGTTTAGGGTCAGCATTCAAAACTAAATTGGTTAGTTTACAAAGATAGTGTTCTAACAGAAATAGAGTTAAACAACTTAAAAAAAAAGATATATTTTATTGTTTTTGACAGAGAGACAGAGATAAAGAGAGACAGAGAGAAAGGAGAGGGCTCAGAGCAGTTTCCATAGTTGTATGTCATCAGTTTTTGACATGGTTTCGTTCCACACAGGTGGGAGGGGGCTGCACAGGGTGGGAACTGGGCTGCCCCCCCCCCCGAATGGGAGGCACACTCCCATGAGCTGGGGGCTGAATCAGAGGCCTCCTATCTTGGAAGCTTGCTCCAGCGAGAACTGAACTGGGGGCCACATCAGCATATGGGTCCATACAGGCCAGGGTTGGGACTCAATCCTTGGATCCTGGAGCTGCAAAGCGAGTGCCTAACCCCTGAGACATCCCAGCATCCCCTCAAAAACTTTTAAGAGCTGAACTTGGAAAAAAACATGTATTTATTGAACTTGATTGCTATGAATAAAATACTTATTTATATTTATACGTTCTTATATGCTTGGTAAATGTTCACTGAATGTATATTTGGTCCACTGAATCCAAGGTCAAACTCCTATTTCACAATTATAGAATTAAATTCTGAGGTATAATCACAAATCTAAAGTTTTATCAATTTTGAAACTATTATTAAATTATATAATTGAAATACCAAGTACTCAGTGTTTAAATATTTGACATTATAGTGCAGGAACATTAACTTTTCTACACTCTTATCTCTTTAAATGTATTTGAAGATACTCTCCTTCATTATTTGTGATATAAAATAAACACTCACTGTTTGCCAAGGTAGGTGGGAGAGCAAGATAATTTGGATCACTATATTTTCCTCTCAAATCTTCTTTTTTATATTTTGTTATTTGTATTGAAAATTATTTGAAATAAAGATAGTTAATGTTATATATGTTTATAAACTAAATAGTTCTAGAGAATTTAGAATTATGATATAATTCCTATCATTCTACTTTACTATTTACATTATTATTATTATTTATATTTTATGAAAACTTTTGGATCCAAATGATATGCTTTTTCTACACTTATCTAGTCAATGTGTTTGTTTCCCCTAATATTTATTAAATACTTACATCTCCCTATTTATTTAACACTTTGCATGTTTTAAATAATTTTTGAAATAAAATATCAGCTTTCACTATTAAATATAAATTATTGTGGCATTTTACTCTTGGAAAATAAATTTGCATTAGTGACTGAAATTATTTAAGATACATAGCACCTGAAATTTTCTTTAAGTTACATATCCATGTATTAACAATGGATGCAAATAACTTTCTGTCTTTGTTTAATTTACGATAATATTGTGCTTAAAAATGATGGTAATTTACCTGTTGCATGATCATTGACCACACAGAAGTTCAGTAGGCCTAAAATGGCACTAAGTAAGCTTTTGATTGTTTGGCCTTCCCAAGTTGATGTCTGAAGCCAAGCCCGATAGCAGATTTGGGTATAATATCAAGGTTGAAGCCAAACTTTAGTTTGGGCCTATTAAATGCCCATCTTATTGTATAAATATAAGTATCCGACAAACAGGTCAGGAACCAAATGTATCCTCAGATATTTTTAGTTTTAAATAGAATTAATTAATACCCACAAATATCTTAACACTGTGATAAAACATTTGAATAAGTTTAATTTGAAATTGTTATTGGAAAAGAAATAAGAACATTATTACTGGTAATTTATTCAAAAATTTATTTGTATTCAGAATCAAGCAGAATCATTTGTATGCAGAATCATTAAATGGCTATTCAACAGTTTACACATTACTAAGAGCTCAATGCAATCATTATTTTCTTTAATTAAACTTAATGACATTTAATGTTTAGAGCTACCATTGTGAGGCCCAAGAGATTTGATTGAAATTAATTTAATTAGTTAAGCTTATTGAATGTAGCTTTAAAAATATCTTAAGAATTGTATATTTGGTTAATCCATGAAAGTGTAGTAAATGAATTGATGGAAAGTAACATGGTCACAAATTGACCAAGACAACAATTTTCTTAAAAAATTTGTTAAAACAAATAATTTAGATAATTAAAAAAATATTTGTTATCTTGGTAATACAATTTTTAATTTTATATTATAAAAAGTTACTAATACCACATATTACAATATACATTTGTATAAATATAGTTTTACTGTAAATTCTACCATTTTGGTAGATTTGTTTTATTTTTTATATTTCTAATAGACTGTTCTTTATTATCATGACTAGTAGAAAATTAATATAGATTTATCACTAGGTATTGAGGTAAAAATTATTGATTAGGATAATGAATGTGGAGTACTAAATGTGAATTTCAGTTATGTAATTCTTTCGCTCTGCAATTCTTGAGTTTCTAGTAAATGGCAAGTAATAAAAAACGGTTTTGTGTAGTTATCAGAAAATAATTGACTTTCTTTCAGTGATATTTGCTGTGTTATCAGATGATTGAGTGAAAACAGGATATACTCAATTTACTCCTTCCTCTCTGTTATGTAGAATTTTTGTGAAACTAAAATAAATTGATCAAACATAGCTGAAGGGAAATTGAAGTAGATGGAGTATGTGAATTGTTCTCAATGAGTTCATTGAATTTTCAGATGTCATCACTAAACAAGTAAATAATTTTTAACACATTGTGGCAAGTAGGACTGAGGTACAATAGGTGGACACGGACACACTTAATAGAACTAATTAATATCCATCTTGGTTACTGTCTTTATTTGCAAAAGTGAAAAGTGGGTGAAATGGGCTATCTTCTGAAATTGCGCGTTTGTTTTCTGTTATTGGAAGGTATCTAAGCAAGAACTGAAGAACCATTTGTAGTAGGGACTTTTACACATTATATAGTTGATTGAAAATTTTTCTGAAGAATGTTCCACAGGACAGTAGTTATAAAGTATGTTAATGTATATTGTGTTTAAAATCTTTTTATGTTCTATTGCTAGAAGAGAACAAGTTAAACATATCTTTTTATTTAAAAAATAGTCATATTTTTGATATGCTAATATACATTATTTATCTTAAGAAAAAAAGAATAAATTTTATGGGTTTTCCAAACATTTTGTCTTCAATGTCCTTTACTCATATCTCATGAGAGTACTGCCTATTCATTTAAATACATATTAGGGAATACCAGACTACGTGTTGTATAAAGCTCCTTAGAGCTCTGAGATTATTTGAATATAATCATTTTTTCAAAGTGGAAATACTATTTTGAAAAGAAACTAAAATATGATGTCTAAGAATAAGTAATGTTGGAGAACCCCCTATTTCCTCAATACTAGACATGAGCCTTTTGGAATCACAAGGATGTAAATTCAGCAACATGATAGTATGCAAAATAATATTGCATTAAACAAGATAGAAGGCTATTTCTCACTCATAACACTCTGAAATGGTATTGGATCTCTGTGGCAAGAATTTATCAAGACTGAGGATTCTTCTCCCTTGTTGTTGCACCCTCCTAGTGTGATCCCTTCATCTCTGTGGTTCAAGAAGGCAGAAGAGGGGAAGGAGAAGACAGGCTACTTTCTTTATGGGCACAATTTATAAATTGCACACAATACTTGTACTGGTATGCTTTACCCCCAAGCAGAATCATATAACTACCTACAACTACAACAGACTGGACTTGGTTTTTCCTGAGTGGTTGTATGCCCAGCTAAAGATTGAGCAGTTCTCTTACTATAAAAGAAGAGACATGGATATTGGAGAATAATCTGCCATCTCTGCTGCATGGTCATATTGTCAGTACAGTTGCTTCTGATGATATAATATTTGTAAGGAAACATTGCTTATAGAAATTAAGATTGCATTCTTTACTTATATTCTATTACTCCATTAAGTATATATCATAAGACCCAAGAAAATCTATTGAAGTGTAAAATGTTAATAATAGAGGAGAGAGAGAGAGAGAGAGAGAGAGAGAGAGAGAGAGATGGCACGAGTAAGAGGGAGAGAGAGAGAAAGAAGAGAGAACATAGAAGACAGAAATTATCAATGAATGAGGAATTGAATACAGGCTAGACCATGCATAATTGATCTTGCTTTGAGTCAAAGTTGAAGGTAACGTTTTGCATTTAAGGTGAGATTCCCTGGCCACTGGGAAATTAATATGTACTGTGTCAAAAAGCTACATGGCTGCCTGACTCATATCTACTCAAACATTCATAAAATATTTGCTGTGTAATGGTATTGAAACTGCATATTTTTACTAATACAGATTCTAAGCTTAGACTGTTTTTCCAATTTTATTTCAAAACTCTTTTGCCATTTAATACTTATAAGGTAGCATGTACGGTATTTTTTTTTTTTAGGTATTTAATGAGTAATCACTTTGTCAGTTATTTTACATTTATTTTCTCACTTAACACACAAATTCAAAGTTACAAATGTATGTGTAATATATACAGAGGGAGTTAAAAAATGTATACACAGTATAAGAAAGAAAAAATTGTATTAAAATTGTAATACTTAATATATACTGATAACAAAAGATGAGTACAAGTCATGTTTGACTTCTGCGATTACAAGAGGTGTTCAAAGTGGTTACAGTCAGCATCCAGACACTTTTGATCATGGTGAACTACTGCTTGAGGAACGTTGACCAAAGGACCCACTTGTATCACTGCACATGTCATTTAAATTTACCATGTGTCTCAAATTTATCATGAATACATGCAATTATTAGGCATGTTGGAGGTTCTGTTGCATACTCATACCTCCATTGTTGTTTATTTCCACAACATTCTCAAATGTCAAATACCACCTCCAAATGGTCTTGTGTTCCTTGAATGACAACTGTGCTTCAGCCATTTCCTTTGATTGTCCTGCCTGTAGCATGGTGATGCTAGTGTTCATTTGATTAATGCCGTCTTTTGAGGCAATGTCATACTACACATTGCTACCATAATTCAACTTCAAAAAATAATATATAGATAGCATCTCCTAAAATGTGTATATATATATTTGGTACCATGGTGTGTATATGTGTATACATATATACATTAAAAGTAGTTATAGCCCCTTCTCTGCAGAGAACTGTGCTAAATTCTATGAAACAGAGTATCCCTTACTGTCAGGTTGTGTGCTACACATGTTCTAAAAATAGATCATAGAAAACAAGTAAATTTCCTAAGACAAATGCAAATTATAGGACCAGTAGGCATGGTGTTTTTGCTTGTCTAGATCTAACACTTATCATCGAGAAATAACTTGCTGTTCATAGCTGAAAACAGGACTTATAATCCTGCATCTAGCTGTCATTGCTTCAACTCAGGGTACTGTATTAAAAAATGGAAAACACATCAGAAAATTGCCCAAAGAATATGTATAAAAATAACTTATGATGTCTCTGAACTTTCTGCAGTCTTTCCACACTCATCACAGCTATGTATGTATTACATTTTAATAGATCCAATGACTTTCTTACACTATATTCAATATAGGGATGGAATGTATTTTTCCCCCTTTAATATTTCCTGACAGAGATGGAAGTTGCTATGTCTCAAAGGACATGTATGCCAAAAATAAAAATTATATTTAAAATTTGTGTTTCACGCATTTCTATGGAGTCTTTTAATAAAGTGCTTATTTTCATGTTCTGAAAAATACTCAGACCAGAGCTCTCCTTTTGAATTATAGTAAGACATATCCTGAAAAGCATTTAAGTAACCCTACTCTCTTTCCCGTTTTTCACATGTTTTTTTTCTAGATGCTGTTGCTTTGCCAACCTGGAAAGGTGTTATATGTAGTCACTATGTACATTTCTCTCAACCAATTTCTTTATTCATTGTAAACCCAACTCTTAACTAAAACTGCAGTTTTAGAAGTTTCCTCATTCCTTAACCTCATTCTCCTCACCTTTCTTCTCAAACCTCTCTCACTAGCCCATTGAATCCAACATGTATCACATCCAATGATTTCTTCCCCATGAACCAATACTGCCTCTTAACTCTCCTAATTCTGTCAATAATGTTTCTTTTCCCTCTCATGGAGCCTTGAAGCTTCATTTTCAGTTTGTTTCCTGCTTATTGTAAGGTTTACATCCACAATGCCTTTCATTTTTGTCTGGATCCTCTGTTCCATCCTGACTTGATTCAGGCCCTCATTATTTTAAAATTGATACGATATCCTGTGCTCTTGCTTTCTCCATTAAACCATGATGCCTTTCAAGACAGTATCACTTGTTCTCTGAACATGTCCTTCATTCTTACCTCTGTTTTCTACAGTAGAATGTTCTCTTCCATATATTTATTTTTTGAAAATTATCCATCTATAAAATTCAAGGTGTTTATCAGAAATGAATTTTTAAAAAAGATATTGATGGGTTCATGCAAGCAATTTTACTTTGCTATAATGCATTTATTTTTCTCTGTTGTAAAACTATCATCCTTTAAGACAAACAGTATTATAAACCATTAAATTATTTTGCATTGAGAACACATTCTCAAAATTTAGTACAATATAGTTGTAATGTCCCTCAGTGTACTAGCTATGTCTTATTCATATCTGTATTCCCCAGAGTACTTTTCCTTTTTCCTTTTTTTTAAAGATTTATTGTTTTTTGACAGAGACAGAGACAGAGAGAGGCAGAGACAGAGAGAGACAGAAAGGGGAGGGCCCATAGCAGTCTCCATAGTTGAACATCAGTTTTTGACATGGTTTTGTTCCACACAGTTGGGCAGGGGTCAAGCAGGGCAGGAATTGGGCTGGGGGCCAGGGGACAAATTGGGCAGGGGGAAAGCTAAACTGAGGGCCTCCCGTATGGGAAGCACACCCCACTTCAGCACATGGGTCCTCACAGGCCAGGGCTGAGATTTGTTCCTGTCCCAGGGCTGCAAGGTGAGCACTTAACCCGCCGAGCCATACCATTCCAACCCCACCCCCCACCCCCAGGGTACTTTTTCTGGTTTCCACAAAATGGAAGTGCGTTAACTATTTCATGTATGAATGAGTAAATGAATTTAAGACTTGTTAATCAGTATTAGTCAACCCTAAATATAAAGAAAGGCGAAATACCTAGTCAGTTTTTTTGAGAATAATTTTCTCATTCATTTTCTAAGGTGTTGCTTTATTTCAATTTTCTGAAAGAATAAAATGGTATGACATTTTTTGGAAATAAAATAGCTATATCTGTTGTTTTGCTAGAGGAGCTAAAATGGGGTAAGTATGCTTTTGCTACCTAAGTGTATGGCACTAATGAAAATGCAGACATGGAAAGACCAAGATTATCTTCACAGTTGTGTTAGTTATCTATTGCCGCTTAACACAGTATCACAAACTTAGCAGCTTAAAACAACACACATTTATTATCTGATGGTTTCTGTGGGTCAGGAGTCCAGACACAGTACAAGTGAGTTTAGTGCTTTAGGCTCCCACCAGGCTGTTATCTAGGCATTGGCCTAGTTTGTAGTTTTATCAGAAGTTAAACGGGGTCAGAATTTGTTTCTGCACTCACTTAGGTTATTGCCCAATTCATCTCCTTGCAACCTAGAACTGAGGCTGCCCTCTGCTCCTAGAGCCTAGCAGTAACCTGCAGCATTACTTCCACTGCACAGCAGCTTGCTTCTTCACAGCTGGCAAGGAAGAACCTCTAGAGCCCATCTGTTAGCAAGACAGAGTCTTATGTAAAATCATCATGAATTGACATCTTGTCACTTCTGCTGCTAGAAGCCAATGATAAGTCTCACCCATACTCAGAGGGAGTGGAATGGAAGGTGTGAACAATAGTAGCAGGGTATTTTAGGGGCCAACTTGAAGTCATTGTCATGTGGATCCTATTTCTCCGTGCATAAATCCTGCCTCCGGTTCTGCTGTACATATTATTCCAGGACTCACCCCCTCTACCTCTTATTTTAAACTTTCATGCCTGGATTCCCACTGATACAATATAAACATTGAAGAACTTGATGGGTTTGGAGGAGAAAGAAGATCTTTATTTGCTGGTTGTTTCAAGGACTGAAACCACTATAGAGTTCATACAGGTTCCTGAAGAGAAGTTACTGCTCTGAGCAGGACAGAACCTAAAGGTCATCCAGTGCAGCAGCTCATTTCATTGACTTGCAAACAAAAGTGCTCAGAGATTGAGTGGTTTGTCCAGGATTGAATGTGAATTTGTGACCTACCTGGAGACCCTGAGCTCTTAGATAGCAACATTAATTAGTACCTGCACTGAAATTAATTCTGTTAAATACAGTTTACAGAGATTGGCTTTGATTTAAAAACAAAACAGGTTTTAGAACATTTTTTAATTTTATTTATTTAATTATTTATTTTTTAAATTTTTTATTGTTTTTGACAGAGAGAGAGAAAGAGAAAGAGAGATACAGAGACAGAGAGAGAACTGAACTGGGGGAACTCCCCAGTTCAGCACATGGGTCCGCATGGGCCAGGGCCGGGATTCGATCCTGGGTCCCTGGCACTGCAAAGTGAGCGCTTAACACCCCTGAGCCATCCTGGTTTTCCCAGAACATTTTTATAAATAGTTATAAATTGCCATAACAGTGAAAATTATACAGATATTATTCTTATTTGGTATGCAAAGAATAAAATTAAAAGATACTTTTACACAATTTTTAAATGAGGTCTTTTATGCATATGCTAGCTGTTAGGTTATTTATAGAGTAAAAAATTACTACTATGATATTTCCTAACAGTTAGATATAACTCTACTCATTCTATTCACATGTGGAGTGAATGAATAGTCAAAATTATCAATCATTAATACATAAAATTCTTTGATCTGAACCTTGACTATAGTCCTATTGCTTTTTCTGGTCCTGGTTACTCTACAAGGAGAATTCATTTGTGTTTCCCTCAATGTGAGTCATCCATTCATTTTCTGAATTATAAATTGCTGCAGCTTAGTATATACCATGTACTAGAGATTACATTGGCCCTAGAAATTTTAAGTTGAAGACTTAGTTCTTACTTTTAAGTATTTCATAGTCTGGTGGGAAATAAGGAAGCATAAACAAAATTATCACACAGTATGCTATGAGTGTGGTGATATGAACTAACCCTGAAACAAATCCATAGGAAGGAACAGTTCCTGTGTTAAAGTGTTATAGAGACCTTCAGATAGTGACATTTAGCACCAGGAAGATACCCAAGGGACAGGTATTTCACCCTTCCTACTAGTTTCTTAGTTTTCTTATAATTTTACTCTGTATACATTTTGACTCTTCACAGTTGCATTATTATTATGATTTAGGTTGCTTTGAAGTTTTACTAGATTGGAGGTGGGGACACAAATGAAATCAACATCATTCATTTCCTTCCCTGCTTGATTCTGCTCTCGATTTAATGCTATTCATGACCTTAAAGCAAGTGGGCATGTGCACTGATAAGTGTCTAATAAATAGATGATTTATTTTTAATCTATGGTTACAAGATTTAGGAAGTGAGAGAACCATTTCTCAACATCTTGGTCATGTTTTCTCATCATCAGTGAAAAATAAGATGAACATTTTTACCTACATTTTATCTTCTAGCGAAAATGACCCCTTTAGAATGAATGAGAAATTATTTGTACAATATATTCAAAAGAGTTTCAATGAAATCTATCATAAACTTCTTGCATTTGTTGTTTTATATTATTGATTTTCAGTTTTAGCTCATTTTTAAGTTAATTCATTTAATCATGTGTAACTTATTATCTGTAAAGTGGGGCTAACAATTTCAATTTAACCTACAGGTGGATTGTGAAACTCAAAGAAGATAACACACAAATTTTCTATTAGTTAAAAGTGCTGCAGAAATCATTTAAAATTTGGAAAACTGAGTTTAGAATGTCTATTTAACTCTGGGGATAAGTTTTGAGGCATTGTAGAAAATCAGTTAATTAGAATGTTGTTTCTCTGAACTTAAATCTTATAAAGCTATACATTCTTATAATTAATGTTCTCTTGGAGAGATACGTGTGGAATCTTAAGGATGGAGGACAAATATGTTATTAGAGTTCTTACTTGCAAATTTATGTTAATATGAGTCCCAGTCCAAATGACACAGAATTTTCTAGAACAGCTCTAAAGTAACACTTGTTTCTAAGGGTCTCTTTCTCTTACTACCTCCAACCCTCTTACTCTCTCCCTTCCTTCCTCCTTTGTTTTATTCTTCCCTTTCATCCTTGCAATCTAATTTATTAAAAGATAACATTCATTTGTCTGTCTAAAACTAAAAACTCTAAATTAGGTTCTAGAAGACAACTTTTGTTTAACTGTACATGTATTTTTGTTTTATATTATAACCACTTCCTTAATAATCTATTAAAAAACAATAAAAACAAATTCCATCTAATAAAACTTGAGAATTTTTAAGCCATTCACCTATATTATAAATACTTAATCATCAGTGGACCATATCAACATTTTACCTTGCAGCTAGAGAAAGTAAATTAGGACATATGTTCATCTTACATACAGCAATTAGTTCAAATTACAATGAGGTGTTTCCGTGCCTTCACTTAATTGCATGAGTGTGCATGTATATGTGTGTGTGTGTCCCTATCAAATGAAGTATTAACCAATATAGTTCTTTCTCCCATCCTTCCTTCCCTTTCTCCCTCCCACCCTTTTCCTTCCTTCCTTCTTTTCTTCCTTCCCTCCTTCCTTTTTTTTTATTCCCTCCCTTTTTGTAGTTATATTACATACTCTGATGAATATTATTCTGAATATTGGGAGTTCCTAAAACTCACAGTTTGGGGATAGAGGGAAAGAGAGAGATAAAAGGAGATAGGAAGTGAGGGAGGAAGAGATAGGAAAGGAGGGAGATAGAAGGAAGAGGAGAGAGGAAGGGGTGCAGGGAAGGAGGTAGGGAGGAAGAAAGGGAGGGAAGAAGGTAAGAATACAATTATTGCTTATTAGAGTTAAGTAAAAATTAATGAGGGAATGAATATAGATGATATAGTTCATCTAAGATATGTTTCTCACATATTTTAGGTACGTTGAGAAAGATTTAGGGTTGGAACACAATATAATATTAACTATTAGTGTTCAGGTATTTGAACAACCATTTCCACACTACCACTTTATAAACTTCCTGTGCATTGGCTATCACTAGTTCATCATTGAGTACCAGCTTAACAGAATACTTGACACAATGAGGGGTGAGAAACTGATATAAATGCCCTTTACGTAAAGAATTCAACAATGACTATGAAGGCTTGTGTAAATGTTTTTTCATCATGTTTGCTGGATAGGATAGAATGGCTATTTTCAAGATCAGCTAAACTTTCAACAAAATTTGTAGACTAAGTGATGTTTTATTATCATTCCACAAATTTGCCCATGGATTTTGAAAAGAAAAATGTACAATTATGAAACTTACAACTTTTTTGAGGAAAGTTTTCCCCTCCCAGATGTTGGTGCATTTATGAAATTTAATAAAATATCATGGAGATGTGCACTAAAAAATGCCTTCCGGGACATTTGTCAAATTCTCAGTATTGGTTCATGAAATGGAAACCAGAAGCTGTTTTGAGCTGTAGTCATTATGTAATAGATAATAAACATGTTTTTTTGACAAGTGAATAGTTAGCAAATTAGACATCTGGATGAAGTAGAATTTTGGATTCTAAACTGTGTAATTCACCTCTGAACATCTGCCAGAGGAAAAAGAGCAGAGATAATATAGAATCTGAGAAAAGATATAAGCTGATAATACAGTGTCTAACAGTTTTTGAGTTCCGATCCCTAGTATGTTTTCCACAACTATACTATTTCTGTAATTATCAAGAGATAATTTGAATTTGCATAAGAGGATTCAAAGGACTTAAGATTCAGCTGTTTATATATAAAGAACTGTGCTTGTCTTTACATTTACTATTAGAAAGATTTTATAAGTGCCAGATATCCAGTGCATTTTATGAACGATGTTATTTGGTGGGTTATGAGAAATTAAAAGTATGTTCTTTGAAATAATATTTTAGGTAATCACAATTTTTTTAGTACATTTAAAAGTCTTAAGTTTGAAACTTTCAATGATATAAATTTATGAATACTATCTTCTCTAGTTCTTTCTTTAAGTTCTTTCTTTATTTCATAGTGCTTTACACACAACCCCACTCCTTATGCTATTTTTTTCTAGGATAAGTAATATAGGCATCTACTTGGTCAGTTATACAGTAGACACCTCCTGAACTGCTTGAGAGTGCCATTACTTGAGTTCCAGTTAAGGGGGCATCTGCATACATTTGCCCAGCATCTACCAATCCCCATGGGTGCTGGTTTACTGAGAGTCTACTATACTAAACATACTGACATTAAAGTATGTAAGGGAATATGATTAAGTGATAATGGCTGGATGAGGACTAGGTTAGGAAGGGGTAATCTGGCTTAGAGGTAATGCACAATGGGAAAAGCAAGGGTTTGATTCCCACTCCAGCCTTTTACAAAATATATAAGTTTAAACAAGTTATAGTCTCTCCTTTTCATTGATGAAAATGAGTACGGTGGTATTATTTGGGGGTGGGGATTGCATGATAAACAACTTATGGGACATTTCAGTAAAACCAAAGTTGGCCCTTAGCAATATTATAGTTTCCTTGCCATGCAATATTTCTTATAATATGTGTCAAATAGAATCTTTGGATATTAGATCTCGGAAGGGACTTAACTTATCACTTGGTTCAAAGACTGTCATGTGTTACTTGGAGTCTTGTAAGTTGGAAATATTTCAGGGGCCACCATAAGAAAGGCTGACAATGCACCGAAGGGCCAGGCTCTGGAATCCCACACCGGCCTGCATCAGCTCCATTGGCGGGAGGCGGGGGTGGGGGTGGGGTGTTGTTATTTTATACATTGGTATACAATAGCAATTAATGATCAAATCTCACTATTTAATACAAGTTTGAAATTCACTGATTTTAGTTTACTCCACCCCAATTTTACTGATTAGAAGATTGAGGCCTTAGGGAGGTTATATTACTTATTCCAAGTGAATACCTGTAATTGTTTGGGCACATTGCCTATTAAACACAGGTAGAAGAATATGAGCACAGAGATGCACAATTTTATGGGATGGGGTTTGGCAGATTTTATTTGATGAAGAAAAATAGATGTGACAATATAAAAAAGAATGAGTTGAAGATTTAATGATGGGTAAGAAGCATAAAGAGAAAGTTGGGCCTTCAGGAAAATGATCAGAGTCAATTGGCTGAAAGTCCCAGTGGAGAAAGACAGGGTTCTGTGCTCGTGGTGAGGATGGCAGGCATTCTGCTGTTGAATTATGAAGAATGATGCAGCTGATGGTGGATGTCTGGGAGAGTCTGTTTTGGCTAGTTGGCAGCCTTGGGTGTTGCTGAAGGATGATGGAAGTAAGGAGTGAAGGTAACTGAATAGCAGAGGCTCCCCAGAGCCATCATAGTGATTTAAAGTTTCTGAGAAAGAAGTTTGGAGCATTTAAGGGAAAAGTGCCTGGAGGAAGGTAGAAGTTGGTTGAGTAGACCACACAATTGTGTCAATATGTCATTTTGAGGTGGCTGATTTATGTTTATATTGGCCATTTTTATATATCACTGTTATTGCTTTTTGCTCAAATTCGTTCATTGTGGCCTTTTTATGGCTGCTCTGTGCTGCACTAATCTGCATCAGAACTGCAAAGAGTTATAGCATGGGTCTTTAAAGACTCGGAACACAGCTAGTTGCCACTTAACACAGAAAACAACTTTAAAGTACTAACTGGAAAATGACCTTTGGAATAGGAAAAAATAAAAATCAATTTCTTGAGGGAAAAAATATCTTGTCTTGGAATTGATTACGTATATTTAAGATTTCCAATAAGTTTAAACTCTATAACATAAATTTTTCATCTATTCTCTATTCTCATAGTATATTTTGGTACTTAAGTTTCTTAATAACATTAACCTAATAATAAAAATATCATATGTTATTATATATTATTTTTACTATTATAATAATAATTATATTATTATTTTCACTTTGTACCTGGCTTGGCCCTGTCATGTGCTGGTAGTACAAGAAGATATGTTTAATCCCATTTGTAGATTAGGAAATTAAACCTCAGGAAGCTAAATTATTTGTCAAGGTTTCCAATCCTATTATATGCAAGTTCAGGTTTAAGAATCTTTTCTTCGGGAAAGCTGGGATGGCTCGGCGGGTTAAGTGCTCTCTTTGAAGCCCTGGGGACCGAGGATCGAATCCTGGCTCTGGCCCACGTGGACCCATATGCTGTACTGGGATGTGCCCCCAGTTCAGCTCTTGCTGGGTCCTATGTGGGAGGCTCCCAGCCCAGTTCCTGCCCTTTGCAGGCCCCATGCCTACCTGTGGAATGAAACTGTATGGAAAACTAATGCTGTCAACTATAGAGACTGCTCTGGGCCCTCCCCCTTCTCTCTGTCCCTCTCTGTCTCTGTCTGCCTAAAATCAATAAAATAAATATTAAAAAAAAAAGAAAATAATCTTTTCTTCATATAAGCCCACTTTTTACTCATTTTATAGAATGTGTCCATGTAACACATAGTGTAGCATTATGCTGCTTGCTGTATTGCCTTCTCAATCACTGTGTTTATGTAGTCTCTTCAAATAGATAGTTATTGGAAAGAGCAAATAAATTGTTTTTATTTCTTTTGTTCTCCTAAGCCTAATAGACAATAAATACTTATTTGCTTATAATGGTTGAATGACATAAATATTGTATTATGTAATATTAATAGTCAGTGCCAGACTCTGTGCATACAGAAACAAAAAACAATGGGCAACATGTTTGTCCTCCAAGTGCTCAGTCAGATAGGAGAAGACAGACAATGTGTCCCACAATAAGTATGGCTGCTTCCTTGTTATTCAATTCTCAACTTAATGATTCCTCAGTAAAGACTTCTCTGGACCCTCATCTATGGATGCTCTCCTTTCCTAAACTCTAAAGATTTATTTATTTTTATTTATTTATTTTAAAGATTTATTTTATTTTTTGACAGAGTCAGAGAGTGAGACAGACACAGTCAAAGAGAAGGGTGAGGGCCCAGAGCAGTCTCCATAGTTGTACATCATCAGTTTTTGACATGGTTTTGTTCCACGCAGGTGGGCAGGGGCTGCTCAGGGCAGGAGCTGGGCTCAGGGCCTCCTGTGTAGGAGGCATTGCCCCTAGAGCCAGGGTTCGAACTGGGGCCGAGAACCGAACTGGGGGCCTCCTGCATGGGAAGCACACCCCAGTTCAGCATATGGGTTCACATGAGCGGGGATGGGATTTGATTCTTGGTCCAGTACTCAACTCACTGAACATCCCAGCTTCCCATATTTTTATTGTTTTTGACAGAAAGAAAGAGAGAGATACAGAGACAGAGAGAAAGGGGAGGGCCCAGAAGAGTCTCCATAGTTGCACATCATTGGTTTTTCCACATAGTTTCATTCCACAGGTGGTCGCAGGGCTGCACAGGGCAAGAACTGGGCTGTGGTCTCACCCTGGTGAGAACCAAACTGGGGGCACTCCCCAGTTCAGCACATGGGTCCACATGGGCTGGGGCTGGTGTTCAATCCTTGGTCCCTGGGGCTGCAAAGTGAGCACTTAACCCACTGAGCCATCCCGACTTCCCTTCTTCCCTAAGTTATAATACATTTTGTCACTTCCCGAGAAAGACCTTTTCCAACTGCTTTATTAAAAAAGCTCTGAGACTTACAATATCTTGTTTTATTTTCATTATAACACTTATTCTTATATTTTAATATATTCATTTAGTTTATTATCTATCTCCTTTTACTGAAATGTAATGAGAGCAGGGACAGTTTTGTCTGTTCACTGCTGTACTTCCTGATCTTAGAAAATCATGTGCTTATTAAATATTGAGTGCATGAAGGATAATTTCATCTAGCCTCATAGTTTTAAATACCATCTAAATATTAGTAACTCCCAACTTCTACATAAAATTTTTATCTCTATCCCTTACCTCTCCACTGAGCCCCAGATGAATATATTTAATTGCTTACTTCTTAGCCCCTTCTTGAATGTCTATTAGGCATCCGAAACTTAACACTCTCAAAATCCAACTCTTTATTTTCCCTTTCTCCTTCCTTTCCCAACCTGTTTCATCTACAATTTCTCAGCATTATACAGGTCTTCATTACCTATCTCCTTGTTCAAGTCAAACTCATAGATCCAATCCAGTGCCTATTATATCAGATCTTCCTAGAAAATATATATCAGATTATCCACTTATCTGATGTTTCTGCCACCACCACTCTACTGCATGGCACTATCATCTCCCACGTTAATTACTTAATGCAAAGGCATTATGTGCTAGTTTCCTGTTACTGCTATATAACAAATGACAACACAGCAACTTACTACAGCACAAATTATCTTAAAATTCTGGAAGTCAGAAGTTCAAAATGGGTCTCTCTAGATTAATATCAAGATATTGGCAGCTTTGTTTCTTCAGGAGGCTCTAGAAGAGAACTCCTTTCCTTCCTTTTTCTAGCTTCTAGAAGCTATCTGCATTTCTTGGCTGGTGGTTCTATCTTTTATCTTCGAAGCTAAAATGATAGCATCTTTCAGTCCGTTTCTTTGTGTTTCCATTGTCTTATTGCCTTTTCTGATTCTGACTTCCTCTCTCTCTCTTGTATGGAGCCTTGTGATTACATTGGATCAAACAACATAATCCAGAAAAATCTTCTCATCTGAAGATCCTTAATTTCATCATATCTTCAAAGTCCCTTTTCGCATGTAGGTAACATAGTCCAGATCCTGGGAATTAGGATGTGGACATCTTTGAGGAAGAGGTATTACTGTGCTATTTCTCACACTTATTAATGCTAGTTAATAATGAGTACAAACTAATTTTCTAATAATTGTGTGTTGTTAAGTACATTATGATTTAGTCAACTGATCGAATGCTATATAAACATGATTATGAAGTACTAAAAGTAGGTTACTTTTTAATGTTATTTCTGCCAATATATGCATTTTTCTGCATATATTTTCTTTCTTTCTTTAAAGATTTACTATATAGGGGAAGCCGGGATGGCTCAGTGGGTTAAGCACTCACTTTGCAGCCCTGGGGACCGAGGATTGAATCCCGGCCCCGGCCTGTGTGGACCCATATGCTGAACTAGGGAGTGCCCCCAGTTCAATTCTCACCGGGGTGAGACCCCAGCCCAGTTCCTGACCTGTGCAGCCCTGCGACCACCTGTGGAATGAAACTACGTGGAAAAACAAATGATGTGCAACTATGGAGACTGTTCTGGGCCCTCCCCTTTCTCTCTGTCTCTGTATCTCTCTCTCCCTGTCAAAAATAATAAAAATAAATCTTAAAAAAAAATTTACTTTATTGTTTTTGACAATTGTTTTGAGAGAAAGAGAGAGAGACATGCACACTCACACACAGATAAGGGGGAGGACCCAGAGCAGTCTCCATAATTGTATGTTATTAGTTTTTGACACAGTTTCATTCCACACAGGTGGGCGCTGGGCCATGTAGGGCAGGAACCAGGCAGGGGGGCCTCCTGGGTGGGAGGTGCACCCCTGAGAGCTTTGGGCCTCCCACATGAGAGGAATGCTTGGAGCAGGAGCTGAACTGTGTGCTTTCCACATGAGAAGCTCACCCTGGGAACCAAACTAGGGTAGGAAGCACACCCCAGTTCAGCGTATGGATCTGCATGGGCCACGGGCTGGGAACGGGACTTGATCATCAGATCCTGGGGCTTCAGTGCAAGTGCTCAACCCACCGAGCCATCCTGGCTTCTCCTCACAGGCATTCTTGTTTTATCTTAATTTTTAATAAATATGTACTAAAGATAATTTTGGAAATATCTCTCTGTCTCTCTCTGTGTCTGTCTCACTTTGTGTCAAAAGCAATGAAATAAATCTTAAAAAAAGAGTATGCTTGTAAATGTTTATAATTAGTGACAAATATATTTGAAGAAGGATATAATATGTTAGCAACATGGTTAGTGAGTTGAATACTTGCGCCAATTGCTTGTTAAATATTGAAGGGTTACAAAATAGAAATATGAGTCATTAGTATTTTAATTTATAGTATGCAAAGCCATTATATTCTAATTTTGATATGGCTGAAAAACTGAACTGATAACCCAGGTCTCGGAAGAATTTACATTGTCATTTGAAAATTTCGAGTATTTTGAGTAGGAAACTTTGAACAAATGCACTGAGTTTAGTATTATCTTTCTTCCTCAGTTTGCTGAGTAAATAATAATGAATTTAGTAATAGTGCTTTCCTTGTAGACTTATTATGAATACTAAATGAGTTAATATATGTAAGATGCATAAAATTACACTTGGCACATAGGGAGTGACATATAAATCTTTGCTATTGTTATTGTTCTTATTATTCTGGAGTAGATATTTTTGTAATTTGATTGGTTTAGAATAACAAATGTCTTGAGGCTTCATTTGCCTAGTCAGAAAAAATAAGTTATTGTATGTCAGATTTTTAAAAATTAAATATTGATTTAAATAAATTAATAAACTATAGTTAAATATTAAAATCTTAGAAAAAATAATGGTATTATATTTAGTTCAAATATATATGCCGGTATAAGGGTAACTGATAGGACATGTGAAAGGGGATTTAGAGTACTTTTGTCATCCATAAGATGTATAATTATGGAAAGCTTGTTGCTTTTTGTAAGGAAGCGATTTAAGGAAGTGACACAGGCGATCGAGTGGCTAATCAAATGCAAGCCTTTATTGGGGGGGGGAGGCTCCCGACGACATTCTTGGGTTCCCAGAAAGGAGATGGAAAGGAGATGGGGGCCGAAGAATGTGCATGTGGGGAAGGGAGTGAGGGGGTTATATAGGGCTCTGGGGTCGGGGAGAGGTGGATCAGGTTGCCAATGGAAGTCCCGCCTTCGAAAGTTCCCAGGCAGGTTACAGCCACTTGGAAAGTCCCCTTTGCCACATCCTATTTGCCCGGGCCCCCGAGGCCCACCGACCTTACATTCCGACCTTTTTGGTATAAAAGGGGCGTCGTTCTGTCTCAAGCTACTTCCTGCTGGACAGGGGCAACAAAGGGAGGTCGGAGGCCGGGGGTTCGGTTGAAAGCCGAGCATATGGATGGAGAAGCATTTGGTTGATAGTGATTCAGACTCCCTGCATGTGGCTGTGGATGTGTCCCAGGGCTCCTCCGCCTTGCCTGTAGTGACAAGGGAGGAAGCCAGAAAAATGCCCACAACCATAGGGAAGCAGATGACCTTCCTCCCTTGGGTTGGGGGTGGAGCTGCAAGTAGGAAAAATTTTCCCTGACTGTAAAAAGGAAGTTGAGGAACCAGGGTTACGGGATGCAAGGGAAGTTGGAGGGGACATTGATGCTTTTAAGGAGGGTCTGATTACATCAGAAGAAGGCTCCTCCCAGTGCTAATCATTGGTTAGACAGTGCTGGTCAGATTGCAGAAGGGCATGGGGGAAGAGAAGCTGACATAGCAGAGAGAGATTTTGGCGAGTCAGTCCTGAAATAAGGGGATTCCCTTAATGGGGGTGAGGGGCCAAGGGCCCAGAGGTGTTGAAGGTTTGACAGAGAGGGACGGCCGCCAGAAGGGGTTGGCCAAAGGAAGTGCAAAGAAACAGAAAGGTTACCTGCCCCAGTCAGATTTAGAAATTGGGTACCTTGACAGATGAGGGTGAGCCAGGAAAAGGGGTCCATTTTACCTGTGTCATCCCCTGATTCAGAGGGGAGCTGCTGGTTTAGAGTGAGTTTTATTTTTGATGGAGCCTACCTGGCAGGTATGGCATGATTCCTTGGATTGGTCATAAGGGAAGCAGAGGGCAGGCGAGCCGACAGGTCTGGATACAGATTCAAAGCCTGAGAAGCGAATAGAAAGCAGGGATTGACAGCCCTGAGGGGGCAGTAGGCTGTGTTGGGCAGAAATTGGGTATGAGTGGCTCCGCCAGCCTTCCAAGTTTGCTGAACATAGAAGTGCCAATGGAAGGGATTGAGGGATTGACGATCCTGTGGAGATCCAAGGGATAGATTAGCTAGAAGGAGAAACAAGTAAATCATGTTGAGGGATGGAGACATGTCATAGTCCCCAATTAGAGAACACAG
>PVKE010027074.1:0-21857 GCA_004027555.1 Craseonycteris thonglongyai | reverse complement strand
TTCTGATTGGCTTTTTTCCTTAAATTATATTCCCAATGTCCTCTTTATTAATCCATCCCAAGACATTCTAAATAGTTCATTTTAAGTATTTCTTTTTTTCTAAATATATATATATTTTTTTATTTTATTTTTGACAGAGAGAGAGAGAGAGATACAGAGACAGAGAGAGAACTGAACTGGGGGAGCTCCCAGTTCAGCAAATGGTTCCACACGGGCCGGGGACGGGATTCGATCCCCGGTCCTCAGCGCTGCAAAGTGAGCGTTTAACCCACTGAGCTATCCAGGCTTCCCCTGGTACTACTTTTTACCTCACAATTTTGTTAAAGGAATTACAACATAGTTGTATAAATCATATTCAGACATTGTTCCTTTTCACTACAGCCAGTTTCTAATAGTTGTAACATCTACTTTGTTGTTAGATAACACACTATTCATATTAAAACTGAATCACTTAAAGATACTTCCCCCAGAAGTTGATTATATTCCAATTACCTTGAGTTTCATTTAACCAAACATATTAAACCTGAAAAAAAAAAATGGTTAAACACAAAACTTTGGATTCAAATAGACCTGAGTTTAAATGCTTAACCAGAAGTGTGACTTTAGGTAAATTAAGTCAATTCTCTAAGCTCAGTTTCCTGAGTCTTTAAAATAATGTAATAATACCTACCTTTCAGTAGTATGGAGGGGATTAAGTTATATGAAGTATGTAAAGTACCTCATAATGGCTAATTCATGGTAACTTCTCAGTACATAGTAGATGTATTTCCATATAATTTCCTTTATGAACAATGCATCTTCAAAATTTTTATGTAATCATTAGGATAATTTGCTAAAAGATAGAAATTAGTCAATTCAAATAACTCAGTGGACAGTGATTAAATCCTAACTACTAATAGTTATTGTATTAAATAGAATTTTACTTGCTCTGACATCTAAACAGTTACTTTGGTAAGTTCTCCTAAGGCATGTAGGTATGAAAGTATTAGCCTTGGGGAAGCCGGGATGGCTCAGTGGGTTAAGCGCTCGCTTTGCAGCCCCTCAGACTGAGGATCGAATCCCAGCCCCTGCCTGTGCAGACCCATATGCTGAACTGGGGAATGCCCCCAGTTCAGCTCCCGGCCCAGTTCCTACCCTATGCAGCCTTGCACCCACCTGTGGAATGAAACTGGAAAAACCAAAAGATAGGTTCTAGAGCAGGAATGGCGAACCTATGGTACGCGTGCCCAAAGTGGCACGCGGAGCTGTGAATACCATTTAAAAAATTATTGTTTATGCTCTTATAGACATAAAAATAATCGATACCTCTATCTCACTTGATGGGTTGGCACGCGAGTCGAGCGAGTATACTCTTATTTCATAAACTTTGGCACTCAATCTCCAAAAGGTTCACCACCCCTGTCCTAGAGAATATAAAGGCAGTAAAATTATTACTTTTATATCCAGAGTGAACATAGACTTCAAAACTTACACTTTGTCCCTCACTGTGTATGTATATACTCAGTACATAGAACAATTGCCAGCATCTAGGAGTTGATCAACAATTCTTTGTTTTTGAATGAAAAAGTAAGAACCCAAAATATGTAAAACAATGTTCTTTGGAACTTTGGGGAGGTGATTTAAGGACTTAGATTAAATATGTGAATGGATTCATAGTTTGGACAAATAACATAGAAGATAAGTCCATTATAAGCTATCAAGAAGTTAAAAGTGCATAAACTTTTGAAACTTAACTTTTAAGGAGACAGTTACTTGATTCTCAAAACATTTCTAGTTGCCACTGTGAGAAGCAAGTGTATAAATGAAATTCTTGTATATTGTGCTGTCTTACCATAGCATTTCTAATGGGTTAAAGAGGAATTAATTTTAAGAGGGGAAAGAAGAAATTGCAGATATTGTGCATATAAATAATAGTCATAGAATATGAAAGGCAAAGTAAAAGTAAACCCATATATTTACATCTGATGCCATAGGATTTTTTGGGAGAGAAAAATATTAATATATGACTAAAGATTTAGAATCCTGATTTTCTTAATTTTGAGTATGTTTGTAAGAAATGCTCACTTCTATAATGATTAGAAATTTATATTTTAAATTTTGGAGTAATTTGCTAATGTTAATTTAATTAATTATAGATCTTAGTGAATGTCATTACAAAGTTAACCTGCAGTGTTGGAGATCTATTTCCTTATATCAGCCAGAAGAAAAACAAAAATTTTCTTACTTAGTTTACAGAGATTTTAATGTAACTTTAATTTTTTTCTCTGCCCTTAACCATGTAACTTATATTGCAGAAATTGGAATGGGATTAACAGGATTTGGAGTGTTTTTCCTGTTCTTTGGAATGATTCTCTTTTTTGACAAAGCACTACTGGCTATTGGAAATGTGAGTTTTTCAATATATGTTTTAACTTCATAAGGAAAATTTTATTAATAAGTACAAATGAATTCTTGCCTGCTATTAACAAATTTGCAAACATGGGTAAGATATTATTACTCATGTAAGTTTTGCTATTACATCATCTGTTTTTATCAGGATTGAAACCTGTCAGCTCTCTGCTTAAATAAAAGGTAAACATTTAATGAAGTTTTCTAATTCCATGACTCCTATTTAGTGTTTGATTTGTGATTTACAATAGATTAAATCAAGGCTGCTTCTAAATAGGAATTCAAAATAGGTGATTTGGTAGCCCACATGTCTCAGTAAATTTGTTAATATGTTTTGACTTTAAACATCTGAGTTTTCACATTTGGTTCAATATCATAAATAAATATTTAAAAACCTTTTAAGCCTTTAAAAAATATTTCTCTGTATTAATAATTGAATTGCTAAGAAAGGTGTCTATATTGTTTATTTGAATTGTGTACTCTTGTCCATGTGTGGTGGTTGAGCAAGAATTCTAGAAATAAATAGTAACTCTTCTAAGAGGGTAAAAAAGTCACTGAATAATGATTAAGTATCTTTTGAAGTGTATATTACCATTGGGCTTTTAATTGGGAATTGGTAAATATAAAGAATAACAAAGTTGTTCACAATCGATGTTTCAATAAATAATATAAGTAGCATTGGTATCTCAGCATATGAAATTTAACTAATTGGCTTAATAAAAATATATGTGAATAATTTCACTAAAGAAACTTAATGGTGAAAGGTAAGTATTTGGGAGTGAAATTCAGTAAAAAATCTTTTAATAGATGACCATTTCTTGTCTACATTTTGAAAACAAAGAATATATGTATATTTGAGAGTGCATGGCTGTGTTTTGTTTCTGCTGCCACAAGATATTATGGAATTAATAAAATTAGAATTCTGGAATTCTCTTTCTGGCTTTGCGTGGTTTCTTCTACTATCACCTTGGCCATGTCAGTATTTCTCCCATCTATAGGAGCCCGTATAGCCCATTCTGAAGTTTTCAGAACCAGGAGTACCTTCAGGTGACATTTATGGGCAGCCTCCTCCCTCTTTTGCCTTGCCACTCATCTGTTCCATCTAGCTAAACCTGGGACAACCCCTGCAGGGGTAGATGCCCACTGGTGACATCTAATGTTTCTCTTTTTCTCCATTTAATCACTATAGACAAGGATTGAGAAGAGTAGAATACAATCACAGCTATCACATGCGCAAACCACTCCTTGGTTCTGCCGCTTGGTGTACAATTTCTCTGGCCAGTTGCTCACATTAAAAGCCAGATGTGCTTTTTTTTTTTTTTTTTTTGTATATTAGCTTTAACTTTGGGCAAAGTGCAGTGTGCTTTTATGCAGTGTGCTTAACTACTCTTTCTATGTTTCATTTTTTTTTTCTCTTCTAGGTTTTATTTGTTGCTGGCTTGGCTTTCGTAATTGGTTTGGAAAGAACATTCCGATTCTTTTTCCAAAAACATAAGATGAAAGCTACAGGATTTTTCCTGGGTGGTGTGTTTGTAGTTCTTATTGGTTGGCCTTTGATAGGCATGATCTTCGAAATTTATGGATTCTTTCTATTGTTCAGGTAAGACAATCATTTATTCTTTTCTCTTTCAATAAATTGGTATTCCATGTAATTACAAAAACCCAGATATGTGCATCACTATGAGTGAGAAGACTATAATTTTCTAAAGTGGATTTTTACCTACACTGAATCTTTTATTGTCATTTTCGATAAATTAGTTATAAAAATGTATATCAACTGTGGATGATGACCTATTTAAGGGTATAAATTATAAAGTGTTTTTCATTTAATAAAATTTATTGTCTTTTTAGGATACTGTCTTTATGTTTGTTATTTTCATCAACTAAACAGTAACAGATAGATACATAGATAGATCCAGCATTTTAATACGGTATGTAGAATTTGATACTGCGTAGTTTCTGCTACTTGATAACAATTTTTTATACCAAATACACTGGGAGATTTTGATCAGTTAATGTTGTATACATGCCAGTTACTAAGTAGATAAATAATAGTATACTATGTGAAAAAATACCTTTAAGTAAGTTTGGTTTAATTATTTGTTCATATGAAGTGTATGTCTATTGTCTTCTGTCACACACTATATTACCCACAGGAGACATAAAAATGAATAAAGTGCCAAATTTACTTTAGAGAATCTCTAGTTTCTAGCATGGGAAATAAAGATACCAGTAGGATATAGTAGTAATGCCATTATAGGTGTATGTGCAAAATAGTATAGGAACATAATTAAGGAAGAAATCAAATCCAAGGATGGTAAGAAATTTTAACTGAAGTTCGAAGTCTCTGAAACATTCAGAATTTTAACAGGACTCTTTTTACTTGTGTAGCAATTGATTTTGGTAATAAATGTGTAAGTTCTAAAAACTTTTTTCCCTCTCTTAGGGGCTTCTTTCCTGTGGTCATTGGCTTCATTAGAAGAGTGCCAGTCCTTGGATCCCTCTTGAATTTACCTGGAATTAGATCAGTAAGTAATCCTCTACTTAGAAATATAAGTTTTAAATCATGAAAATAACTTTCATGCCCTTTACTTTCTAGATATTGGAGTGTTCTATACATAATTCATTGGTGTTTTTATGATGATATAAATGGTTATATCATGTAGATCGTGGTTTCTATGAATACCAGAGAAAATAATCATTGCTAAACCTACCTATAAAACCTGAAATTTTGTTTCACTGTATTCATTTTTAATATTGTTCCCTATTTTTTTATTGTAACTCAGATTGATATGCAGTGCTACCTTTCTCTTTGAGAGTTCAAGGCACTTCTCAATTAACTTTTATGTGATCTCTAATTTTAGAAGCAAGAATATAAAAATGACATTATTATTTTTTACAGATATTTTCTTTCTCAGACTATTTCACCAAATAGAGTGTATTAAGAAATTAATTAAAGCATTATACTCAGAGTCAAATGATAAAATTCTGTTCTCTGCTCTATGATTTTGAACAGTCTTTTCAAATCTATTTCTCCATGGTGGGCCATCAACTTCCTAAAGTTGTTTACAGATTTTGTAGATGTTTCCAAGAGAGATGGTCCATAGTGTTTATTGAAATCTCAAAGAGCTAAAGGTTCCACTAAAAGCCTAATTTCATTTCCATCCTTGAGTCAATTGTAGAGTCGGAACCATGCAAACCCGACATCCTAGATATTTGAAGTTACCTTTAGAGAAAGAATGCTGTGCTTCCTCTCCACCTAAATTTATTTTAAAATTTTTATGAATCTATGAGTACTTTCAAAACAGCTTTTAATTTCAGTGTGCCAAGTCACCTATTTGCAATAATATAAAATGTGGAACCTAGGCTAGTAGGGCTAAATCCTGATTTCATTTGCTTTAATCTCCAAACTCATACAAGTAGTCAGTGTTTATATTCAGAATGGCTTTTGAATTTACTGAAACTTTATAGAATTATAATCATTATTCATGTCTTTAAGAATTCTTCAGTATTTGCATAAATGAATACCCAGTACTATAAATTGTTTCCTATTATTATTACTTTATTATAATTGCTCCAGTAAAAATGTGAATAGTGAAATGTAACACTTAGGTGATTTTTAGATTTTGATAGTATTCATAACCACTTTGGTTACATAACTTTTAATATCTCCACTAATTACTTTGTTTCAATATTTCTTTGCATCACCCGTCTGGAATGCTGAAGAAAGCCCAATTGCTTTATATTTGGGGTGGAGTAACCAAAGTGAATAACCACTTACATTAATATGTGTTAAAACTTACATTCAGAAATTACAAATTTATGCTTGCATCATTACATCTATTTTTAATGTCATTGCCACTTTCAGTCTTTAGTTCAGAAACACATTTAAAGTATTTTTTAGTCAATAGTTGTTGTTGATTATTGAACTTAATGGAGTTAAATCTGTTTGTTCAAAGACTACGTAGGCCCAGAAGAGATCCACAGTAATGGTCAGTTGAAATATCTTATTGGGTTCATTAATGCATGAATGGCTGGCATTTCAGCTTTTTATTTTTTTATTTTTTTGTTAAGTTATCAGTGTTATCTTTATCCAATTTTTTTATTCATTGTGTTGCATTTCTCATGTTGCACTCTTAAGTCATGTATAACATCATGCAAAAGCACCTTTTAGAAAAAAAAGTTTTCTGTACATATTTATGTATCAGAAGATAGTGGTGAGTAATACTGGATTAGTCATTGTCAGTCACACCTTAAATTCCCATGAATTCTCTTATAAAACTGGGTTTTTTAATCAACATTTAAAATGTTGATATGTTTTATAATGGTCTAGGTTTCCTTTTAATGATCTGTTTTTCTTCTTGCAGTTTGTAGATAAAGTTGGAGAAAGCAACAACATGGTATAACAAGTGAATTGAAGACTCATTTAAAATATTGTATTATTTATAAAATCCTTTGAAGAATATTCAGCACAAAATTAAATTACATGAAATAGCTTGTAATGTTCTTTACAGAAGTTTAAAATGTATACCTACAAAGTACCAACAGCCGTTAAGAAAGAAACCATGAAAACAGGCTTCTAATCAAGTGGTCTAAGAAGTCAGCAAGCAAACTGAAGGAGATGAAATCTGTTACAGTGCATATTGAAACTCTTGAAGGCGATTTTTATTGTTTTTCTACAATGTGCAGAACACAGCCATCCTTAGAGAACTATGGTGCCTGTCTCTTTTTGTTCTATTTTGAAGGTACAGGAGTTCCCACAGGCATTTGCTTTTTAGGACTGTCCACTGCAGTGGCAAAAGAAAATGCAGTTGCACTGTGTCCCTGAAAGTGATGCGTGAGTCAGATTGGATTATGTAATTTTAATGTATGAAAACCAAGGAAAACCCAGGTTTGATGTATGAATCACTTTATTTTTTATAAACATATGGTTAAAATAACACTTTTGTGACTCTTCTGAACTTAATGTTTTAAAGCCAGATGAAAATCTGAACTAGATAGATGTTCTCTGTTGAAATATGCAAAGGTCATTCTTTACTAGCTTTTAGTTTCTAAATTATAGCAAACCAAGCACTTCTTTAGTCAGCAATACACTCTGGAAATACTCTTACTTATTGGGAGTCTGACCTAAGACTGTGTCTGTATCATTTATTACATGCAGGCATTGAACAGAAAGCATTCTTGAACCTGAAGTAGTCTGTTACATAGCTTGTTTCATTGAAGTCTTATTTAAGATGCTGTATGATGCAAAACGATTGGATTTTCCACATCATGGTGTCATTTTTTCTCTTTAATTTTAGCAGTGACTTACTGTGTTTTTCACAAACTAAAATAACTAACTATAGGTCATGTTTAAGATAAACATGTTACAAGATTAATGAACTTACACCTGTTTTCTAAGGGCTATTCATGTAAGCTGAGTTTTCCCTTCCAGCATTTTCATATAAAAATCCTCATGCGTGTTGTATGCTTCATATGATTACTCTTCATCTTGAGTTCATAGAGAAATATCTGTGTTCACATGCTGAGGTTATTTTACTATAATTAAACTGGTTATAGTTTCTTAGAAACATGACACTAAAAAAAAAAATGTGTTTTTTTTCTACCATCACTGCTTGAAAGGCAGTAAGAAACAGTGGTGGTTTCTTCATTACTTTTCCAGGGTGGCAGCTTTTGTGGTAGATCTAAGAATACATTTCACCAGCTATAGTACTATTTGTTTTACCACTAACAATTTTACTACTTAGTTCTTTTTTTTTAACAATTGCAAGGCTTTTTAATGCATAAAATCATAATTGAAATTTTTTGGTTTTTATTTACAAACATGTCTACAAAATGTATCACAGCCTATTATTTTTAGTTACGTAAATCTCTTGATGCACAAAGAACTCCCCACCTTGTTCATGTAAAGAACGAAAGTCTTGGTATATAGACTAATGGTTCAATCTTGTGGATTCCATCTTTTTTGATGCTGGCATTTAATCTATGACATAGTCTGTGAAAAATAGATGATATTGATGAAATGTGATTCCTACCTCAATAGTCTAAGGAATAGTAAGAGACCTAGTGTTTCTAATGTTCTTCAAAAAAGTACTATCCTCATTTGAAGAGTGTCAAATATATATGTATTTTGGGGATTGACTTATACCTTACCCTGTAGGACTCTGTTTTATATATATATATAATATATATATATATATATGTATATATATATGTATATGTATATATATATATAATTTTTTTTTTTTTTTACCCATATTATTTACAATGGCTAGATAATTCTACCTTTTTAGAGCAAGAACAGTATCTGTTAATGTAAGGAACATCTGTATTATTTAACTAATTTGTAGACATTACTATCAAAATGTTCTTTGCACTGTAACAGAGATCTCTCTTTCAACAATCTTATTTCAGAAAGCAGTATCAGACAGAAGAAGCATGTAAAGGATTTGCTATTCTGGTCCCTAGTAAGATGGAGAGGCTGGAGCAGTTTTTGGTTTTAAATGAGTTCATGGTTAATCTCAAATGTGAGGTTGAAACTGCATGGCAGCATTGTATATTTCTTATTCAGAACCATAATTGAGGCTCTATTTTTAAACTAGTACTCTGACTGGAAAGAGTATATTTCTTTCAGTTTTTCTGAAATGTATTGGTTCTTCCTTTCTAAAATTAGCCTTTAGTCTTTGTGACCAAAAAAAAAATTTACTTTGATTATTGCTATAAAGATGGAGGAAAAGGTCTAATTCTACTTAGCCTTAAGTGTTTATGGCAATGTTCAAATGTATTTTCTGTAACAGAAACCTATTTGAAATGTTTTTCTTTTTCCCTTATAAATTTTAATTTCTGGAATATTGCTGCTCTAAATCTCACAGTCAGATAATATGATCTAACAATTAACTATTGTAAATACACTTGTCTTACCTCCCAATAAAAGGGTACTTTTCTATTAATTAGTGGTTGTCTTAGTGAGCTCTGGCTGTTACAACAAAATTCCATGGACTGGGTGGCTTAAACAACAGACATTTATTTCTTACAGTTCTGGATGCTGGAAAGTCCGAAATCAAGGTTCTGGCAGAGTTAGCTCCTGGTGAGGAGCCTTACTCTGGCTTGCAAATGGCTACCTTCTTACTGGGTCCTCACATGGTAGAGACAGAGGTCCGCACCTTCATACCCTCATCTCAACCTTATTACCTCCCAAAGGCCCCATCTCCAACATCATATTGGGTGTTAGGGCCTCAACGTAAGAATTTTGGAAGGATATATACTTAGTTAATAACCATGGTCAAATGTACCTTTATTATGAACTTCTAAAAACCAATTTAGCATTGTATAGTAACCCACCTGATTTTTTTTAATTAGCCTTATATGCAATTTTCTTTTTTATGGTCATGACATCTTTCATTTCCAAACTGTAGAAATGTAATTATAAGTAGAAATGGACTTAAGGTAAACCCCAAAAATAGTGAATTTAGAAATCAGTGGAACAAAGGGATTCCGGGATAGCTCAACAGATTGAGCTCTTGCCTTGCAACCACAAGGTCCAGGGATCAAATCCTGGCCCTGGCCTATGCCGGCCCATTGCTGAACTGCAGTGCAACCGGTAGCCACCAGATTGGCGGCAAAGATTCTCATCTCCCATGAGGGAGGCCCCTGGTTCGATTTCTATCCCGCATGGTCCCACATTCACCAGTGTGAAATGGAACTATAATATGTTACAATTAGTGATGTGCAACTATGAAGACTGCTCTGGGCCCTACCCACTTCTCTCTTTCCTCAAAATAAATCTTTAAAAAAAAAGAAATTAGTGGAACAATGCTTATTTTTATTTTTTTCCAAGAGGGAAGTAATATAATACTTAAGTATTTGTGACTTAAAACTACTTAACACATCTGAAGCTTTTCTCATAAATTTCGGTAAGGCTAAAAAACTTCCAAGTCTACCACTAAAACTACCCTATAAGTATTTGTTGAATCCAGTTAAACTGGAAGTCTTGACTATTGTCTGGTAAACTGGAAGTCTTGAATTTTATTAAATATCCAGCATATCTTTCTAACTTTGTCCTCCAGACCTAATTAAAAGATCACCTCTATCATATCTTTCTTGACCCACTATACCAAAATAGCTGATCCTTTTCCTTTCATAGAACTTTCCACCTGTTTTGTCTTTATGTGGAAAAGAAATTCTTGAGATTCAAAGCTTTAAAAGGAAGACAGTAAGGACATTGTCTGATGAATAAGGAGTTTTATTTTGGATAGCAGGCCTTCTCAGTGCCCCTCCAGCCCCTCCTAAAACTGGTAGTCCTTTGGGGAAATTACTTCTTTCACTTGTTTGAGAGACAACTGGCCTATGGGGCAGACTGACCTTGGCATAGAATAAAGCCAAAGTAGGAGATTGAACCCAATGACTGTTCAAACTACTCCAGAACCTTTTCTATTCTGTCATCAGAGAAGTAATTTGGATATTTTAGTATCATAAAAGCCATGCTGTCAGGGTAACCTTACCCAAGCATGAGCTGTCTTCTATATGAACACAGTAATCATTGACCTTGTGAGAATGAAGTCAACTAGAAGAATTCATATAACATCAGCAAGGCAGGCAAAATGCTATTCTCTGAATATGCCTTTAAAAAAGGTTTAGGATCCAATTTGGTCAGTGCCCACAACTGGTTTTATTCAACTGTTTTTGATCAAAAACTTTTCTTAAACTATCTCAAGGTTTAGTCCTGTAAAACTTAAAATTTTGTGATTTAGCACAAACTGGGAGTCAATGCCCTTTCAGGACAAACACATTCTGGCATGCTATTTTTGATAAGACTACAATATTGATAATATGTCAAAACCATTCTCTCGTGCATATTCTGAAAATGGCAGCTTTGACGTCAAACATCTACTTGTGAATTCATTCACTAAAACTGACATAAACCATTCATTTACATTTCCTTAAAATTATAAATTTAAAACACATTTTTATTGGCACTTCATTTTCCTGTTCCTCTTTCTAAAACCTTTATGTTTTTGGTACGGAGAAAGGAAAAAGGCATTTTACTTGTTTGATAGCTAACCTTTTAATTGGGTTTCACTTAAAGAGTTGGTTTAAATCACAAACACATGCATAATTTTATTTCTATAATTGACATTTTTTGGGTGTTAACTACAGTTCCTTGAAATTAAATTCTAAAATCGTCAAATTTAGTATTCAAAGGAGTGTTAAGATTTTATCCAGTTTTGCTGTTAAACTTGTAGTCTTTGGTTTTCATATTTCCTAAGACAGTGGAAAACACTACACGAATGGCCCGGGCTCTTTCTTGCTTATTCTTTAAAGGGAATAAATATCCCTCAAGCTTCTCCATACAAACTACTTTCTGTATTCCATTCTCATTTACTAACCAAACCTCAGTTTTCTTCTCTGCACATGACTGTCCAGTCTAAATATCAAGTGCCCAAATCACAATCTCTATTATACAAGGATTTGAAGGTAGATATCATCATCCCCTCAAACTTCAGTTCCAAACCAGACTCATCTGTTCTCTCCCCATTTTCCCTGATATTTCAGTTTCTAGCCATTCTCCCAAGCCACAGAGACGCTAAGGTTAAGTTTTTAATCACTTCTTATGTCCTCTAAAGCTTTGCTACTCAAAATGTCCAATGATTAGTAGAGTAGCATCCATCAGCGTCACCTGGTAGTTCATTAGAGATACATTTTAATTTTAATATACAACTCTTAATTTCTCAACTAAAGACCACTCTTGGGGAAGGCGGGATGGCTCAGTGGGTTAAGTGCTCACTTTGCAGCACCAGGGACCGAGGATCAAATCCTGGCTCTGGCCCGTGCGGACCCATATGCTGAACTGGGGAGTGCCCCCACCCAGTTCAATTCTCACCAGGGTGAGACCCTAGCCCAGTTCCTGCCCTGTGCAGCCCTGCACCTACCTGTGGAATGAAACTATGTGGGAAAACTGATGATGTGCAACTGTGGATACACTGTTCTGTGCCCTCCCCGCCCCCCCTTCTCTCTGTATTCTCTCTCTCTCTCTCTCTCTCTCTCTCTCTCTCTCTCTCTCTCTCTCTCTCTCTCTCTCTCTCTCTCTCTCTCTCTCTCTCGTCAAAAACAATAAAAATAAATCTTTAAGACAACTCAATTTCTCTTCTTTAACTGGTTTCTTAATAAAATCTCAGTGTATGGTTTCATCATTCACCTGGTGTTTAAGCCAGAAACCTCAGAAGCATCCTTGATTTATTTTTGTCATGCTCTCATATCCCATTTATTCGAAAGTTTTATATTTTCTACCTCCAAACCCTCAAAAATTCACTTATAGCTCTACGTTCCCTGTAAGTACCACCCAAGTCTAAGCCTCATCTTCTGTTTATAGCCATGTTTCCATATGAACTAGCCCATTTATTCCTCTCCAACCTCATTTCAAAGTGCTGTCCCTTTGTCCACACAACTTTGACCCCATTTGTTTCTTTCCTACTCCTCAAATCCTCCAAACTCTTAGCCATCCCAAGATTTTACTTCTGCCTGGAATACTAATTCTCACTCCAACTTATTGCATGTCTAACTTTACCTTATCCTTCCAGAACACTGTTCAATTTTTACCTTCCTAAAGTAGCCCACTACTTACCTTATCACATCAGCTTGCTTACTTTTACTTTATAGATCATTTAAAACATTCTTTATTGACCTGTTTACTTACTAGTTTAAAGTGTTTCTCCACTGACTAGAAGATTAATTTGGTCAAAGCAGAGACTGTCTTTTTAATGCATGACTGTGTTCTTTGAACTAAAGAAGAAATGTCTAATGCATTCAATAAATATTTGTTAAATAATTGAATGGATAATTAAGTGAATTACTGATGTCAAATTCCCTTGAGATTCCCTAACCTTTTCATTTCTGCCCAAATGATTTATCTTTAGTCATCTTTAGTGATAGCTTGATAGCTAGTTACCCAAAACAAGTTTTCTTACTTCTTTCATTTACTTTTGATTCTGCAAGGAGTTATTAATCACTTTGATGATGATGATGATGATAATGATGATATTGATGATACTTTGGGAAGCTAGTTGGAAAAGGAAAGGCAACAATGCTGATATTTTTAGATATCTCCTGGCTGATGTGGGCAGTATCTAAAATGATGCTGACCCATCAATCATTTCTCTACTTCCTGCAATTGAATCTTTCTGGAGGAGTCATCAGATCTTCTCAATCTTGAGGAGTGACAAGAAGTCCCTGTGGACTCCCTAACTCTACTGAAGATCGGGAGGGGTCCTTGACACTGAGATTTTAAAAGCCTCACCTCAGAACATGATTGGAAAACTCCCAGGTAAAGTTATAGTTATTGCAGGTTCTGGAAAGGAGCAAAACATGAAGGCAAGTAAAGATTTACTTAAGACTTTTTAACTACTTTATGAAAAGCTTTATAACATTTTACCTAGTTTATATTTAATAAGCGTTTTAGGGCCTAAAGGATATTTAAACAATATGCCTTAAAAGACAAAAATTCACATATTCACACAATTCTTCATTTTAGTTAAATAATGAAAATAATATATTTCTAAGTAATTTTTTTTAAAAGAACTCTTGTAGGTTCACTAAAAGGTATAGTAGAGAACCCTGCCTTCTCCTCCCCTCCAACCCATACTGAGTATTAAAAGAGAACTTATTGAAAAGTGAGGGGTTTGTAATTGCCCAGACGTCAAGGAAGGAAGCAGAAATTTCTATAGGCACAGAAATTACTTTCTTGATCTTTTCTTGAAGGGACTCAGTAGTCTGGCAGCAACAACCTTGGCTTTTTTCCTGGTCTTTTCTTTCGTGGGAAATTCCAGCAGTGCACCACAGGTAACCAAATTTCAAAATTGAAGCTCCTGAATGTTCTTTCTTTTCTTTCTTTGCGCTTTCTTGTTCCTCCCTCCCTTACATTTTTTCTAACAGAGAACGGGGCTGCGGATGTCTTATTAGCTTTTTTTCTCTTCTTCCTGGGTTGTAGAGATTCTTTGACAGAAGGAACTGGACTCCTCAAGCTATGCTCTACCTGAAGGGTGCACGTATGTTGCAAACACCTTGCTCTTTCTACAGCAATAAAGGAAGCTCCTTGGGGTGCATGAATCTATGGGATGGGTGGAGAGCTGCAGAGAGAGAATAATACCAAGTTTGTTCCCTTAAATAATCGAGGTCAAGGTCATCTGGTTATCAGTTAATCAAGGAAGAGGAACAGTAAGGGAAGGGCAAAGGTGGGGATTGTGAGGTAGGGGTGGCGGTGGAAGGGGTGAAATATGATTGGAAATCCTAATAAATCCAAATAAATTAAATCCAAATAAAATATAATAACTCAAACATAAAAAAAAAGAAAAAAGGAAAAAAAATATATCCTTCAACCTAAACTGGAAGGTTGCTGGCTCTTGCCACAAAGGACAACTCTGAGTTTGCCTGGGAAACGTCACACCCGCAGAGGTGCGGGGGACCGGCTGGGACGCGCGGGACCATCCTTCTGGTCTCTTCACTCGCGCCTGGCTCAGCCCAGCGGTGCGCGCTGAGCGCTGGATGCCCGGCCCCGGTGCCACCGCCGCCGCCACCGCAGCCCCGTGTCCCGCTCCGAGGCCGCGCGGCGCTTAGCGCTGTGGTTTAACCCCGATCTTCCCGGGCTGGCCGGGCGCTGAGCCCCGTGTCTCTCTCTTCTTTGCAGAGGGCCGCCGCTTCATCTCAGACCAGAGTCAGAGGAAGGACCTTAACGACCGGCCGCCGCTGGGTGAGTGACCGAGGCAGGGAGTGAGCTGGCGGGGCCGGCGACTTAGAGCAGGACCGAGCGGTCAGGGCGCGCCCGAGTGCGTCTCCACCAGGCAGGACGGGGCGCAGGGGCCACGCAGAGAGCCAGCTCCCGCCGAGCCCATGTGGGCAGGGCCCCGGAGGTCGCGGCTCGCGATGCCCCTTCCTAATGGTAGCAGGTGTGGCTGCGGCTCCCCAAGCCTGACTTAGTCTCAGAGGCTCAGATGGGCCTCTGGCCACCTGGTGTGCAGAGGTACCCGGGGAGTTATCCCAGGCGTGGGGTTCAGCCCCTAGAAGTAAGGAGGGGTGGGGAGAGCTGTGCAACGGACCCCAAAACGTGCCTCCTCCTTTACGACCTGTCCTTCACACACTTTCCTCTTAAACACTGGTTATTTTATTGTTATCATCACCGTTGTTGTGGTTGTGGTTGTGGTTGTGGTTGTTGTTATTGTGATTTACCTAGAAACGTCAAATGTATGCCTCTATTATATTAATAGAGATATCCAAGGTTCAGATAATAAAAATCAACCTTCTGCGTAGAGGCCCTTTGCGGAGGAATCAGTAATCAATTCCATAGAGGTTTTTCAATTTCATAGAGGTTTTTCTAGTGTTATAGCATAATGCAATAGGATTTATCCACATGGAAATTTAAATGCTAATAGAATCTGTTTACATTTTTGTTTCTCCAGAAAGACGGAGCCCAAATCCCCGACTACTAACTCTTCTGGAGGCAGCAGCTCTGTTGTTGGCTTCCTTGCAGAAACCACAAAAAGGTATGAGTATAATGACCTCTTTCAACTGAAGGACAGACAGCTTTGATTACTTTTGGAAGTCTGTGTTAAGGACAACAAAGTTGCTTTATTTATCCAGATTTTTAAAAATAATTACCAGTTGTCCCCACCCCAGAAAGTCCCATACTATCTATTAAAGACCAGTATATTTCTCATTAACTTGAGCCTCAATAACATAAAAAAACATTTCTTTAGTGAGACTAGGGAATTTCATATGAATTCCACAATACATAGTCTACTATAACCTTTATTTCTCTTAGAATTCTAGAATTAAAACAACACAAAATCCAACTTCATTATTTTGTGGCTGAAAAACACTGAGGCCAAAAGAGGTTTAAATAATTGCAAATCCAGTTGCTCACTCTTAAAGGCCGAAGCAAACAAAATTGCTGAAAATCAACCATTTTTTACTTACGAACACAACAGTTTCATATGGTTCGCCCTGATATACGTAAGCCAGTTCTGATTCTAAGCCTGTATAATTTTCATAATACTAGACAGCTTCTTCTATATGAGAACTATGTATAATCTTTATATATAAAAACTCCATTTTTTGTAGCATTACAACTAATTGTTGAATGAAGGCATCTTGATAACAGACTAGCCAGTGCTTTGGAGTACATAAAAGGACTGGGTTCAAATTCTGGCTCAGCTGCTTTATTAGCTGAGTGACCCCGAGCCTTAGTATCAGTTGGTAAAATGGAATAAGGATATTCATGTGCAGGATTGCTAAGAGTGAAATGAACAAAGTATATAAGTTTATTACTATTAACAATAGAGGTCAACGAAGCATAATAAATAGACCTAGGCTTTTCCCTCTCAAAAATTGTAATGATGTCATACTCATTTAAATGTTTAAATATATCTAAAACTACAGTGAGTGATCTGGTGATCAAAGCACGGGCTGCTGGCCCAGTACTGTGACCCTTGTGCTAATGGAGAAGGCATATGTGCTCCTGACCTAGTATTGTATGGGGCAGGGAAACAAAGAAAGCAGAAGGCACTTTCTGGCTTCAAACTTATGACTTTGCTGTGAAAAAATACCTATAAGAAGCAAATGTAAGAGAATGAGAAAAATGGGTCTTCTGAACTTAAAGCAAGGCCTGGATGACTTGGGTGAGGAGAGGGGATTATAATAGTTAATTCAGCAAATATACATGTATGCCCACGAGGCACCAGGCTCTGTGGCAGGCAGAGCCTTACACCTAACAGCTAATAATAATTACTAAAGGCTTACCAGAATGCTCTGGGTCAGGTGCTATTCTAAGCACTCGATATGGATGAATACATTGAATCTTCACAGTAACCCTGGGATGTAAACACTCACGTTACCCGCACTTGACAGATGAGGAAATGGAGGAACAGAAACGTGAACTTGCCCACTGTCACATAGCAGGTCCATACTGAAACTGGGATGAACAGGAGAAGGTAACCTATGCTTCATCTGAGACTCAATAAGAGGCCCTCTGGATTTTCAGCAGAGAGGTGACCTGATGAAGAAAGATGAGTCTAGTTAGGGCATAGAGGGTGACAACAGGAGCAATAACAATAGCTATAATATGGGAACATCTACTTTGTGTCAGATATTAATCTTTCTAGATTAGAGCTCATCTTTACAGCTCAAGAAAAGGGAATATTCAAAAGGTATATTTACTGTCTTAAGGTTGCACGGTTAGTAAGAAGAGATATTGGGATTCTAGCTCAGGTCTAAGTGACCCTATAGCTCTTTCAATTATGCCACACGACCTCTCCAATGGATGGTGTTGGAGAGGGAAGGCTGGAGAGGGGAATCAGTGAGGAACTTTGAAGGATACAAGAGTGAAGTGATGAGATACAATCAGTCAGTGGGGATGGCTGGACAGGCTCCACTCTGAGGTATCCTAGAAAGAAGAATAGATAACACAGGATAACTAGTCACTAAAGTTATAAAAGAGAATACAGAGTTGAGCACATTTTTTAAAGAGTGCGTGAGAGTTTAAAATGGTGATACTGATAAGGAATGAAAGTTTCTAGGGATGTAATTAAGGTTCAGTTTGAGGTGACAGAGACATTCCAGTGAATAAAGTTGTACAAATCACTGATTCTCTACAATCTGTCTATGGACTGTTTCCATCAGAGGTAAATGGAGCGCTTGCTGAAAATGCAGATTTCTTGGCCTTCAGCCCAGAGATCCTGATTCTGTACTACTCAAGTAAGGCCGCAAACTCTGTATCCTGAAGAAGTTCCCCCAAATTATTCTCATGATCAGTCAGATTTGGGAACAACTGGAAATTCAGAACCAGTTACCGGCAATCAAGGTTGAAACCACGAAAATGGACATTCTTCCTAAGCCTCAGATGCAATGGTAGACGGGCAGATAATAAAAGGATTTTCCTTGGAGAATGCCCAGAGATCAAGGGAAAAGGGCAAACATCATATCAGTGAAGGGATATTAAAAGTAACAGGCAGGAAAGTAAGAGAACCAGAATAACAGCATATCCAGAAGTCACTGGAAAGTTTCAGGAAGGATCAAATGTAGCAGAATGGTTAGTAAGAATACAGAAATCAAGGGGAGAGGGAGATTGTGTTGACTAGGAGGGGGTCATTGAACAGCGGTTCACTCCTGTCCAGTGATAGGATTGGCGTACCCCTTCTGAAACCTTGTTTGCAGAGAATTTGGGGCAGAAAAGTAAAGAGAAAGCAGGTACTAACTAGTTCTCAGAATTCTTGCAATAAAAAGATGAAACCTAGTTAAATAATAGGTTGAGGATGCCACAAGCAAGGTGATGTCTCTTAATTTCAGTACTTGGCACACTTACTGATTGTTGAAGTCCTCAGGAGGAGAGCGCTGGTGGAGATAAGTTGGTAGGGATGTTTAGTGTCAATTGCTGGGAAGATGTGCAGAGCTAGAAAGGAAAGTGGGCTAGAATGCCAAGGGAGAGCTAGTTTTAAAGATTAGAGGCATCTGCATTGGAAACTTTAAGGAGAAAAGTGTAATTCTAGATCGTCATTTCAAGTGTTCCTTGGAAAATAAATATAATTGTTTTAATTATTGCAGTTTCCAGAGTGGCTTGTCTGTGATCCTGGAATGAGGAAACAAAATTTTATTAAAGTTTGGATTCCCATATAATGTATTAATCACTAGTCACTTTAGATATTTTTATTCTAATGTCTCCTGGTATTATTTGAAAGGCCCTTATTTTATAGAGTGGGTTTTTATTTCAGTGGACTATATATACAGGGTTATCTGTCTGCTTGAGGATGTTTTATTTGTTTGTTTCTCCTTAAAAAGTAGCCCATTATCTCCAATATTTCAAAATGTGCTGGCAGGTCAAGTGAAAGTGTCACTCAGGTATTCAAATTGTATGAGCTAATTGAGGGAATATGATTTTTAGCTAGAGATGATTTTAGAGAAAAGGAAGAGGCATTTTGCCTCTGGCAAGTCCCTCTCCCCTTCCCAGCATAGTTTCAGCTCTTCTCCCCAGTTTTAGAGTTCCAGGAACCTATTATCATCTGACTCACTAGCTGTCTCAGTACCAGAAGTGATACCTTGGGCTCTAAAGTTTTGCAATCCAGGTAACAAGTATCCCTTTTTTCTGTCTCATTTCCTCCCCAGACTTCTAGCTCATCTAATAAGAGATTATATGCAAAATGCATTTCTATGTCTTCTTTCCCAAGTAAGATGCATTTTGACAGAAATTACAAAGAACCTTGATGCAAGCCAGTGGTTCTAATGGTGGGTGTTTTAGACAAGAGGCACACTTAGAGCAAGACATGTGGCCTTTTCAGATTTCTGCCAAACAGACCACGTTATATTTTCATTCTTTATGAGAATCAAATGTAAAATGTGAGTTCTCTGATGTGTCTCAAGCTGAGGGGAAAAAAATGAAAACCAAAATCAATCCAAACCTAATTTGTTTGGATTTTAGTAGCAGAGTAAAAGAACATAAATGTTTATTGCCTAAGGTTCTCTTCATCTGATCTTTTCTTCTTTTAAAACATGGGAAGTGTGTTTATTATATGTATTTTTCTTACAGCTGGAGAAGAAAATCTCGAGCACACCAGATTTCTGGAAGACAGTGTGATAAACTGGTGAAAATATATCAAATTCCATTCAATTACAGTTCTGTTCTTGTTGAAGACATAAACCATGTGAATAAAACTCGTGAATCCTTTTTACTTTATTTGTAATCATAGGAACATGCACAGCTAGTTTTATTCTTCCAGAAGCAAAAGTAATGTTGAGTTCTTAGCTGAGAACATCATTGCCTTTTTAAAAATTATTGCTTCAGGTCCTGTTTAGACACCCTGTGTCTTAATCTCAAATATTTTAGAGCACTTAGGATTATAAGGCTGAAGACTCTAGAGTATTTTTTATGTCTGTTATGACAAATACCAATGCTAATCTAATAATTACTAGTTCTTGGTTTTTCATTCTGTTATGCAATTGCGTTGTCTTGTCACTCAGCGGTGACTCTCCTCCTTTCCCCCTTTTCCCACCTCCAAGGAAGGTGAGTGAGGAAGCGGGGCAGGAAGGGAAAGAGTAGAGTGTAATTCTTTTAGCAATTCATTCAGGAGCAGTAAGTTTTTAGGACGGTAAAGTGGGAAGGGGTGACTGGCAAGAAGCCCTGTGGTTAGAACACTACGGGGCACTTGCTAAAAGAGGGGACCCTAAGTGAGGCTGAAGCCAGTAGACGGTTCTGTAGCTGGAAGCTCGCCCCTTTCTCTCTTTGGGGATCTCCCTGAATTCAGTTTAGATACATGAATCTAAAAGGGACTGGGAAATAAGCAGATGGAGACACGTTCTGTTTCTACAGACACTGTACAAAAAGAACAAACCAGTTTTTTAGGGGTAACCCATTTTCCACAGCTAAACAGACTCAACAACTGCTTACCGTACTCCAATTGACTAGAATGCTAGGCTTTATTTGTTATGAAAACATTACATAAAAGTACCCTGATAATGTAAGTGCATGGTGATATGCCTAATTTACTCCTTTTTAAAGTCAACTTGGGTATAATACTATCTGAAAATATATATATACACACATACACTCATATATATATATATACCTACACCAAGCATAATAATGTATTTATTTGTAATTACAATGTGACCATCATGTTGATTATTTTGAACCTAATTAATTGAAAGTTGTTACTGATAAATGTTACAAGTGGAAAGTATTGTTAATTCTCATTGTCATCTGTATATAGCCGTTATTCAGTAGCTAATGAATAGTTATTGTTATGTGCATGTCTCTGCAACTTGAAATTACAATTTTATTGTGTTAAGTAACCAAACTGCTGCTTATAAGATTTGTCTGTATCTTGTTTCATAATTGAATAATAAAACTATATTCAAGTTAATGTAGCATTCATTTCTGCCAAAAAATATTCTAGCATTAAAAAAAAAAAATCTGGGGGAAGCCGGGATGGCTCAGGGGGTTAAGCGCTCACTTTGCAGTGCCAGGATCTGAGGATCGAATCCCAGCCCCGGCCCTTGTGGACCCATGTGCTGAACTAGGGAGTGCCCCCAGTTCAGTTCTCTCTCTGTCTCTGTCTCTGTCTCTGTCTCTGTCTCTCTCTCTCTCTCAATCTCTCTCTGTCCAAAACAATAAAAAATAAATAAATAAAAATTAAAAAAGAAAAAAAATCTGTGTGACATGATAATAGACACTTGTCATTACTTATGATTTGATTTTAAAGTGGATTTTCTAGACAATGCCTAAGTCCAGTTTATTGAGAATTACTTACTCACTTGACATAAACCTGTACATATTGGCTATTTAAATGTTACTCTATTTCCAGGTCACATTTAAAACATATCTTATGAAATAATTCTTCCACAGTAAACTAGAACAATCTCAAATATTTCACACTAAAACACAGTATCCAAAAGCTGTCTAAGTGATCAGTAGCTATTAAAATAATAATCAG